>QEOT01003925.1:21218-48796 GCA_003123785.1 Pterocarya stenoptera
TTATTGCACCAAGTGTTTTCGGCAAGGACACACTTCAGTTGTTTGCAGGGTTGGTGAGGGGCGAAAGGCAGATATCAAGCAAAAAGGAAAAAAGACGTGGCAACCAAAAATGAGTAATGGGAGGGAAGACTTACATGTCATTCCTGTGGTTTTGGTTCAAAACAATGATGAGGGATGTACGCAAAAGAGTGTGGAAGAGGTAGTTTTGAAGTCTACTGATGATGGACAGAATCCTAGGTTGTTTGAGAAAGGAGGATTAACGCCGGAAAAGAATATGGGAGGATTAACATAGGAAAATAAAAAGGGTGAAACTCTGCCGGATAATGATACGGGAGGTTTACTGCAGGTCAATAATCAGGAAGGTCCAATGCAAAGAAAAAATAAGGGAGATTCTAGTTAGGAGATTATGAAGGGCCTTGTTTTGTTAGATGATAGGGAAGAAAATTGTAAGAGTAGTGAGGAGGATTGTGTGGAAGTCTAGTGTGATGTTGTCCCTAGTACGTCCAATATTTTGACTTTGAAGAATGTGGGCATGACGTTGCCATCTTTAGCTATAGAGAACAGAGATAATATCTTAGATGCTACAGTCCTGGTTGAGGAGGATCACGAAGGTGAGGGTAGGCAGGTCTCTGTTTCTGATAGAGAGGATGGGGAATGTATGTCATTGTTGGGGAAGGAAAAAGGCTATGTTTCGGATGTGGAGCCCTATCAAAATCAAAATATTCCGAGGGAAAATTTATTTAAGGCAGTACGTAAGTCTCTACGGGTTCATGCCCGATCTCAAAATTTTTAATCCATGATTGAGAATAATTTTTTCTGGAATGTGCATGGGTTAGGCAGGTCTTGAGCAAGACTGAAAAATTTACTCTAAAAAAATAATGTGTCTCTGGTGGCGATTTCTGAGCCTTTTGTTGAAGCATATCGGATGTCTTTTCTTGAAAATTTCATTAACTTTACTCATCATTGCTCTAATGAGGCTGAGGGGGGAAAGTTATGGATATTCTGGAAGGAATATAACGCTTTTGAGATTGTATGGCGTTCGAATCAAATGATTACTGGCTAGTTTGAGATGGATAATAATAGAATTCTTGTTTCTTTTGTCTATGCTAAGTGTTCTTATATTGAAAGAAGAAATCTTTGGCAGGAGTTATAGTGATGGGGGACTTCAACTCTATTCGTTATGATTCGGAACGCATTGGAGGCAATCCTAGGCCGATGGTTTCCATGGCAGATTTTAATGATTTCCTTGACCAATGTGGTCTCGTTGATCTGGCTAGCGGAGGGAATCACATGTCGTGGTGTAATGGGCATGAAGGGGTCTCAAGAAGCTGGGCAAAATTGGATCGAGTGGTTGTAAACAATGCTTTCTCCTCCAATTTTTGTCTGCGCATCTTGTGTATTTAAGAAGAAAAACCTCGGATCATTGTCCGATGATTGTTCATTTTTACAGGCAGCACATGGTGTATGGTCCCTCTCCTTTTCGGTTTCAGAATATGTGGTGCAAGCATTATGGTTTTTTGGGTTGTGTTGAAGAGGTTTGGAAGAGACCTGCACCAGCTACTGGGTTGATTAAACTAGCTTATCGTCTTAAAAATACTAAAGTTGCTCTTCGTATGTGGAACAAAAATGTCTTTGGCCGGGTAGAGATTATAATGAAGGAGCTAGAGACACGTCTAGAAAATCTTGAGCATCAGCTTCAGATGGGGTATTCTCAGTATGTTAAAGCTGATTTATTGGTGGCTAAAATTGAACTACAGATGTGGGAGAATAGAGAGGCAATACGGCTTAGTCAGATTGCCAAGAAGTCTTGGATGCTTGAAGGAGACCAGAATACGAGATTCTATCATGCAGTGATCAACCAGCGCCGCAAGTCCGGTTTTATTTCTCGTATGGTGCTGTCGGATGGACGTGTTCTGGATACTGCAGAGGCTATTCACCAAGGAGCTGCTGATTATTTTTAGGAATTCTTACTGAGGACACGGGAGTGGATTTTGTAGATTTATCGTCGTTATTTGATCCAATCATTTCCTCGAGTGATAATGAAATGCTGTGTAAAGCGCCCACTGAGGAAGAGGTCAAAGAGGCTGTGTTTTCCATTCCTAAACACAGTAGTCCAGGTTCGGATGGGTTTGGTTCGGCTTTCTTTATCAATTGTTGGGATATTGTTAAACAGGATGTGATTGAGGCGGCGCAAGAATTTTTCCGTGGGGTGCCTCTTCCCAGGTTTTTTTCTTCCTCTTTCATTGTACTTATTCCAAAGGTCCAAGACCCTGCGAGTTTTGATAAATTTCGTCCTATTAGTTTATGTTCGGTGGCTTACAAGATTTTTTCGAAAATCATTGTCAAACGTTTGAATCAGTTCTTAAATAGGATGGTTTCACAAGAACAAGGTGCCTTTGTGCCTGGTAGAAGTATTTTTGAAAATATTACACTTGCACAGGAAATGGTTCACTCCTTAAATAAGACGAGTTTGGGGGGCAATGTCATATTGAAAATTGATATGGCTAAAGCCTATGATCGTGTAAACTGGGGTTTTTTATTGGCGGTTTTTAAAGCGTTCGGATTTTCTTCAAATTTCTGTCAATTAATAGGGGAATGTATGAAGTCCCCTTGGTTCTCTGTGATGATGAATGAGACTTTTAAAGGGTTTTTCCAACGACTCGTGGTTTACGGCAAGGTGATCCACTTTCTCCTTATTTATTCATTGTGATGGAAGAAGTCTTGACACGGATTTTAAAGAAAAATTATGAAGAAGGTAGGATTGGTAGGTTTTATCATCCGACGGGTGCTCCTTTGATTTCGTATTTATTATATGCCGACGAGATCCTTATTTTTGTGAATGGTGGGAAGCGGTCTATTAGAAGAATAATTGAGATCCTGGGGATTTATGAAAAGTGGTCGGGGCAGCTGATCAACAAAGATAAGTCGGCTCTTTATCCTTCTAAAAACATATCTTCAGCTCGGGTACGTGCTATTTTAAGGATTACTGGTTTTCGGGAAGGGGTTTTTCCTCTTTCTTATTTGGGTGCTCCTCTTGTATCAAGGAGATTGACTTGTAGAGTTTTTGAGCCGCTTGTGGATAAAGTGAGAAATAAGGTTGCAGGTTGGAAGTTTAAACTTTTATCCCAAGGGGGTAGGTTGATTTTACTTCGACATGTTTTAGCAAGCATGCCGATTCATCTCCTTTCTGTGGTAGCTGTGCCTATGACTATTATAAAATGCATAAACTCCATTTTATCCAGTTTTTTCTGGGGGAGTGTTAATGGCTTGAAGAAAATGAAATGGAGAGCTTGGCCTAAATTGTGTATGCCTACGGAGGAGGGTGGTCTGGGTTTGCGTGACTTCTCGGAGGTTCAGTGTGCACTACATATGAAATTTGTGTTTCGGTTACTAGCTACTAATTCTTTATGGATTGATTTTTTCAGGGCTAAATATTTGAAGGATCAGCATGTTTCTTTAGCTGTTGTTAACAATAGGGGATCTCATCTATGGAAATCTCTTCTCTCCGTGCTGCCTGAAGTGTCTGATAACGTAAAAGTGTTGGTGAGAGGTGGGAATGCCTCTTTCTGGTACGATAGGTGGCTTGCATCGGGACCTTTATCAGTAAGGGCAGGGGAAATTGCTAATGCCAAGTTACATATTAATGAAGTTTGGCGGGACACTGGCTGGGATGTGGGCCTTTTAACAGAGTTAGTGGGGGAGGAGACAACTATGGAAATTTTCAACATACCAAGGTGAGCAACACAGGGTCTGATATTTTTGTGTGGAAACCATCTAAGGATGGTAATTTCTTGACAGGTACTGCTTGGGACGTGATTCGTAGAAGGGGTGATCAGCTGCATTGGAAGGATTGGATTTGGCATCGGTTTTTACCTAAGAAAGTGTCTGTGTGCGTTTGGAAAGTGTATTATCGTTGCCTGGCAGTAGATGAGAGGGTGCAATCTAGAGGTGTTGTGTTGGCGTCGGCTTGTGATTGTTGTGTCTAGAAGTCTAATGAGATGCTTGATCACATCTTATGTTCCGGAGAAATGGCAACGAGGATTTGGGAAAATGCCAGTAACGTGATGGGTATTCCTTGTATGAGGCAGAGAACTTGGAAGGCTAGAGTTATGGTGTGGTTCCGTTGTGCTTCTAAAGCTTTGGTTAAGGGCGTTATTACTGGTTCATTGCCTTGTTTGATCACGTGGAAGCTTTGGCTGAGAAGGTGTAAAGCTAGGATGGAGGGAGTGAAGGACAGTGAGTTACGGGTTTGGTGGTCTATAAAATTTTGGCTTCGGTTTATTGCTGGTGAAATTAATTTTTCTGGGCAGCTCTCTTCATAGGATAGGCGCATCCTGGAGGAATTTTAGGTTGATCTTCCTTTGCAGCGGCAGCGAAGACACTTATTGGTCGCTTGGAAGAAACCTCTTGTAGGCTGTGTAAAATTAAATTGTGATGGGAGTTGCCGTGGAAATCCGGGAAGATCTGGGGGAGGGGGTGTGATACGAGATGACTTCGGCAATATAAGGGGAGCTTTTTCTACTCATTTTGGTCTTGGCACCAATAATGAAGCTGAGTTAAGGGCTATTACTGAGGGGGTTGTGTTGTGTAAGAGGCTTAATTTTTTTAATGTGATTATTGAAAGCGATTCTAAGGTTGTAGTTGAATGGATCCGTGATGGGAGATGTACTGTGTGGTATTTATGGGATTATTGGGAAAAACTAAGGTTAGCTCTTGAAGGGATCCAGTATTTTATAATGCATTAGTTTCGGAAAGGTAATCAAGCGGCTGATTTTCTAGCGAGGCAGGGTGAATTGGGCTCTAATTTTACTTATTATAACATTGACCAGCTGCCAAGGTTCTTAAAGGGCATTGTCAGGATTGATAAAGCAGGTTTACCGGCCATTCGGTAGTTGGTTGGGTTTTATTTTATTGTTTTCTCTTTCAAGGCTTGTTTAGTTTCTTTCTGTTTCTTATAGGCCTGTTTTAGCAGTTTATTTGGTCTGGCTATTTTTTATTTTTTATTCTGGTTGGATACAAGGGATGGTTTTAGCCTTTTTTTCCTGCAAATCCCTAGTGTTGGTCTTGTTACCACGGTTTTCCTCCGCCATAAGTGAGGGATTTTAATAAAACTGGGACGGGGTCACTATTGGACATGTGGCTTTCGGCTCTTTAAAAAAAAAAAAAAGCATAAGGAAGGCTTAAGGCCTTTGGGCCAAACTTGGTGTAGAATTGATCCATGGCCCAATTTGGCCAAGTCAAGCCCTTTCATTCAAACCCATAAGCCATCAACCCACACACTTGGCCCTTTTAAGCCCACAAGGCCCAAAGCCATATTTGGGTTTATTTCACTATTCAAGTTGAAAGCCCAATACACCATACCATGGGTTTCCTTCAGCCCATATCATACCCTAAATATCCAAATTAAGTTTTGAAGGTTCGCGAAGACCATTAATCAACATACACGAGGTTAGTGATCTTTAAGCCATGCTTTGAAGTTTAATTTCATCTTAATCTTTTATTAACCTTTTAATTTGAAATTTTCTTGATTTATTATTCCATTTCATCATACTTAGACCTTACTAATACCCTAGATAAATCTCCCCACATGTCATTAAGGAAAATGACATATCAAACCCAAAACTTCATCAATCAACTAATGTGTATCCTTTTTGAGTGCATGGATTGTTTTTCCTTTAGGTCCAATATTTTTGTGACATTTCCTCAAGGTTAATATGGTCCTTAGACACCTCATGAGACCCCTTCAAACCCAAAATAAGCCTTGGATGGAATTGGTTTCGCAAACCAAACCAAGAAGCGAAACCGATTGCACCCTTAGGTAGTTGAGTGGGAACTGGTTGGGTTGGGTCTTACCCAACCATCTGCCTTGGTTACGCCACCACCCCATGCCACCTCCATCACCACCGAATTCCCAATAGGCCCCATGGCTATCATGAGAAATTTGACTAAGTTTTTCCCACCATAGACCACCCAAAATTGAAGCTAAAAAACTGCCAAGTCACTTGAATCTACTTGTTACCATAGGTGGTTTGCTTGACTTTTTGGACATCTAAACTATGCCCCATGACCTAGCCACCTCTACAGGACCATTGTAGCCACAGTAAGGAGTAAATCATGGTGGTTTCAGGCCAGTGCAAATTGTGGGTCGCAAGGAGCAAGAGTTAAGAAATCGGAAGATACCTCTAGTGAAAGTATTCTGGAATAACCCAGATTTTGAAGAAGCAACTTGGGAACAGGAGGATTCACTGAGAAGTGAATACCCTCATTTGTTTGTATATTAGAATTTGAGAACTTTTGATGTATACATGAAATTGTTTGATATATATGAATGTTCTGTTCTTTGTGAAATCTATCTGTTCCATAATTGTTAGTTTAAGCATGGTAACTTTGTGTACACCTACCATACCCTTTGAACAGGGAATATCATGATCTAGAAGGACCCCACATATGTTTGTATCTTCAATGGCACAATTGGGAGAACGAAGAGAAGTTTGTATTAGAGATCGCCTTAGGAGAAGGCAACAGATGATAGCAGAACAATCAAGACAGATGGAGGAATTTGAGCATCATCGTACCCATGTGATGGATTTTGATTCTTGAGGAAATATTTATTTTCAACGAGCGTTACTGCATGAGGAGCGGCAACCTTGGTGTAGTTCGAAGGAAGCAGAAAGGAGAAATCTTCACAATTTTAATCCAGAAGTAGAATCAAGTTGCACAGGGGAAGAATGCGCAAGTAGGTTTATACCTTGTGAGGCCTCGAATACGTCTGTAGATTGTATTTGTTTCCGTGAAGAAGGTCAGCTTATCGAGGATATGGAGCTCAAGATAGAGCATAGATTGAATGAGATGCGGGTTAGTATGTATTTTGATTATGACCTGGAAGCAATATTTCACTTTTCGCAGGATTCAGTAACAAAGGAGGCAAACGAAGTACCTCCGTCATCATCATCATCCGAGAAGTCTACGGCGCATATGGAAGAGGTAGTAGCCCGGTATTTCTTATTATGAATGCTTTGATTGATGGTTATGGTGCCGATTTCGAGGACAAAATATTTTGCAAAGGAGGGGAGGATGTGATGATCTGAGCTTGCCTAAGCATGGCCCATAGAATTAATTCTTGGTTGCCATAGCATTTTAAGAGCTTTAGTTATTTTAGGAAGGCCTTAGAATATTTGATTTAGCCACTTGAGCTCAAGAAAGGAGTAACCCTAGAATACCTTATATATTTTCGGCCCTATTTAGAAACCCAGGCCCAATGGCTTTAAGTCCATGACCCAAACCCTAGTTACTAGTGCCATGTGTCATACATGTGTTGCACTATGAATTTGGACTTGATATTGGAAAAAGGGGGAGAGAGGAGTGTAGGGAAACACTAGAGAGGTGGCTTGCACGCTACCCTAGAGGAATTGCCACTTGTCAAGCATGCTAGAAACCTTCTAGAAGAATCAAGAGACAAAATGCACCTAGGAAGACTAAAGGATTTTCGGCCAACCCTTTCCCACAAGCCTAGACCCATTGTTTTGGCCCACTTTTGAGTTCCAAGGTAGATATTCTTGGAAAGGGGAGCCTAGGGAAGAGCAAGGTGGTTTTTTCTAGGAACTATACATGGGAAACCGAAAGGGCACAAGGGATTTCAAATTTTGTCAGTTTTAGCCAAGTGTCAAACATGCATTAAGCTTTTAGAAGATTAGATGAAGGGACTTATGTATCAAAGGATGAATATGCCCCTAGGATTTTGGCCACCACACTCCCAAGCACCTCTTCACTTGCCACTTGTCACTTTGGTTTCTATTAGACCAATGGCACATGAGGAGTCATCTTGGGAAGGAGCAATAGAAGATGAAGCAACAAAAGGGAAGGAGAAGAGATGGGCGGTAATGGACAAGGCACACACCCATGCCACTTGTCACCCATGCCAAAAGTTGTCTATAGGAAGAGGCATGAGATATTCACTTGCTTAAGAAAAAGTAAGGGCATAAAGGGAAAATGAAGGATTTCGGCCAAGGGAGAGGAAGCCCTACATGCCACCCAAGTAGTCCCTTCCCAATGCAATCCTAAGAGGCTTTTTGGCAAAAGATAAGGGGGAAGAAGAAACACTTGCCACTTGTCACCCATGTAAAGGTTTTGGAGGCAACCAAAGAGGGAAGTGAGGAGACCACTATAAAAAGGAGGGAGTACATGCCTATGGGCTTTTCCCTTGCCATTTCTTTTCAAGAGAAGATTTCACCACCTTCAAGGATAGACAACGAAAGGCTCAGTTTTCTCTTAGTTTCCACACAAATTTCACTTTCTCAACTCAGAATCAAATTCAAATCTCATAGGATTTCGAGAATGGTAAAACACACGTTTTTAACTATTTTTATGGAAAGTGATTTAAGGTTTTCAAGGAACCCTTGAAGTTGAATAGTGGGGGAGGTCCGTCCTCCATGTTTTCGATGACCACATATGTTCTTACCTTACTTTGAGTTTTGTATAATAACACGAGTGAGATGAAGGGGCTTTTGACCTAAAAACCCTAAAGGTCTTATGGTTTAAGATCAAGTGATGCCCTAGAAACTCTCACACACTCAAGAACATGAAATAGGATTTTTAGACACTCTTTTTAATGTAATACATTTCGGATTACATCTTGCTAGTATTTCATTACGTGGATTTTTGTAGGTATGTACTCAACTTGCTCTCGGTTAATACTTGGAGATATTTGTGTAAATCCCTTCATTGTTATGTTTGCTTTGTTTGTTATTTCTTGTTTGTTTGTTTGAATATGCTTATATGATCTTGGAATATGAATATTACATGAATGGTATGATTCGGTTTAAGATGAAAATGGCAAGAATGGCCTTAGCATGTTTCGATTCTAAGGAAAACACTGTTGTTGATTTGTGATACTTGATGATTCGGCTATACCATGTCTTGAAAGTTTCGGATCTTACCCAAATGCCGTGACTTTATGTTTTGTTTCATTATGCTTTGATTTCTAAGCAATATGTTTGACGTTCGAAGCATGTTTAAGTGATGGTTCTTCATGTCTTTGCACTTACATGTTTCGGCCAAGGCACGTTTTCATAGTTCCAAGTATGTGCTTTAATAGTCCATATGATCTATGTTATCATGCCATGAATTGAACATGTTATGCTTGGTTATTTTATACATGGCATTTCATATGTCATATGTCAAGTGTAAGTGTGTATGTCTTAAGTCTCATGTCACATGCATTTGGAGAAAAATGCTTCCAAAAAGAGTTTTCAAAGAAAAGAGTTTAAAAGTTTTATCATGACCCCAAGTGTTAGGATAGGAACTCAAGCTTCTCTCCTCTCTTTGTAGAGGTCTCTCTCCTGCCGAGTGTAGGTTTGCATGGTTATCTTGATGACCTGGTCTAGGTCTCTCTCTGTGAGTGCTGTTTTAGCATGGATCATAGCATTGAGGATTTGTGTGCCCGTCTCTTGCTGACGGAACAAGAGGAAGAGGTGATTGTAGTGGAGGAGCAATCGGTGGGAGATGCTTTGGTATGGGTTGAGCGTTGCCTTTTATTTAGGCTTCTCACCATGAAGCATTTTAACAAGGAAGCGTTGAAGTCGACTATGAGGAAAGTATGGCGTTCTGGTAAGGCGGTCACAAACTGTGATTTGAATCCAACTTTGTTCATTGCTTAGTTTGAAGACGTGAAAGATAAGGATCAGGTTAAATGAGATGGACCATGGTCTTTCAATAAACAACTTGTGTTAACTAGTGATGTGGAGGGGCTTAAACAAACTCATCAAGTCCATTTAACTGAGGCCTTGTTCGGGGTTCATATTCATGATCTTCCAGTGATGGTCCGCAACTCTTCTATGGGAAGACGCATTGGTCAGGCGCTGGGGAAAGTGATTGAAGTGGATTTAGAGCAAGATGAATTGGCATGGGGGAGTTTATGCATATACGGGTTAGTATGGATATTTCGAAACCATTGTTACGTGGTAAGAAAGTGTGTGTAGGATCTTCTCACCCCATTTGGGTGAGATTTTCCTATGACCTCCTACCGAATCTTTTCTACTTATGTGGATTGATGTGACATTTACATCGGGACTGTGAGCGCTGGAATGATTCTATGACTAATCTGAGTATTTCTGAATTTCCCTATGGGCCATGGATGAGAGCAGGAAGTCAGGAAGGTGATGGGAGCAATGTACGAAGTCAGTTTTTCTAGCGACAGGATATAAGAAGGTCATCGGATCAGCCTGCTGCGGCTACCAGAAATGCAGGTTTTATCCATACGAAGGTTGTTTCGAGGGATAACTCTGTTTCTGCAGAAGACTCGGAGCAAACTAATCATGGAGTAATCCCTTCCGTTACGGAAGGAATCAATGCTAATCAGTTTGTTACTCAGCCACCTTCTCAAACTGACAAACTTGGAGAGATATCTTCGGGATTTGTTTATGAAGAGGATTTAGCTGCTAAATCAGGAAATTTAAATAAGATTGGTGTGGAGAAGGCCTCTGAGAATGCTGCTGTGGATGGGGGCTTTTCAGTCATTCACGATGGGAAGTGTTTGAGTATGCCAGGTGGAGGGAAGGATGAATGTACACTCATGCACTTGCAACACCAACAGAGTCCTCGTACTCGTACTTGGAAGCGTATGGCAAGATCCAAAGGTAATAGTGCTATCTATCTTTCTGCTGATAGTGGTTCTAAAAGAACTTCAGTTCATATAAGTGATGGGGCGGCCCCTAGAATGTCCAAGAGACTGAAGAAGAAGGTCAACTTGAATGAGGATAATGTGGAGATTTCTCAATTTTCAGCGGTGGTGGCTGTTGAACAGCCCCACCGAGACCAATGAAGCTCTTAAGCTAGAATACATGAGGGCTTGGGAACCCTCGTGCTATTCGAACTCTTTTTGACTTGATCAGGAAGGAAGTTCCCGAAGTTTTGTTCCTACAAGAAACAAAACTTAGAGCGACAAAAATGGAAACATGTAGGGTGAGATTACAGTATGCAAACTATTTGATCGTTGATGTTGTTGGTCATAGTGGGGGCTTGGCCCTCTTATGGAAGGAAGAAGTGAACTGACAATTCTTAGCTACTCCTCCTCCCATATTGATGTTGTGATAGAGGAAGATTCAAAGAAATGGTTTATTACTGGGGTATATGGCCAACCAGAGGTGTCCCGAAGATGTGAAACCTGGAACTTGATTAAAAATTTGAGGAGAGCAGAAGCTTGGCTTGTCTTTGGGGATTTTAATGAAATACTTTCACAAGAAGAGAAATGGGGAGGTAGAGATAGACCTGACCATCAAATTAGTGAATTTTTAGAAGTACTAGAGGTATGTCACCTGAAGGATCTGGGTTTTCATGGGCCTAGATTTACATGGTGTAATAGGAGAGGGGAAGAAGCTTTGATTTCTGAGAGGTTGGATAGATTCCTTGGGAGCTTGGCCTGGTGCAATATGTTTGATAGGGCTGAAGTAACTCATGGCTCGACCTCCTACTCTGACCACTTACCTATCTGGATGGATGTGTTGGGGATCCAAATTAGAAGGAAAGGGCCTAAACCTTTTAGGTTTAAGGCCATGTGGCTGGAAGATGTAGATTGTTCTCAGATAGTGCAAGATTCATGGAATCTCCTAAGAGGACAGAATGATCTAAGTGGAGTAATGCAATCCATTGCGGGGTGTTCTTCTAAACTGCAACTTTGGAACAAAGCAAAATTTGGGAAAGTTCAGACCAAATTGCAAGAGGCAAGACTAAGTTTAAAAGCTACACAGTAGAGGGATCCCCAAGTTTTAAGTTCAGAAGAGATGAAGTCTGCCTCTGAGGAGGTTCAAATATGGCTATAGAGGGAAGAAATTATGTGGAAACAAAGATCCCGAGCCCTTTGGCTAGCTGAAGGGAATCAAAATACCAAAATTTTCCATGCTAAGGCATCTCAGAGGAGGAAGAAGAATAGCATCGCCAAACTTAAGGATGGAAATGGGATTTGGCAGGAAGGGGAGCAATGCAATAATCTTATCCTTAACCATTTTTCATCTTTGTTTATTTCTGCAGGATCCCAGAATGCTGATGTGGTTATTGATAAGATTGAAACCAAGGTCACTGCAGAAATGAATGAAGAACTTATCAGAGTATACACTGCTGAGGAAGTGAGTAAAGCTTTAAAAGAAATGCACCCCTCAAAGGCCCCTGGACCTGATGGAATGCCTCCTTTGTTCTTTCAGAAGTTCTGGCCTCAAATTGGTAACTCCATCACTAATGCTGTCCTTAATGCTCTCAATTTTGGTATTTTCCCTTAGGTCGTGAACCATACTTATATAACCTTGGTTCCTAAGAAAAAGAACCCCAATTCTGTGAATGACTTTAGACCCATTAGCCTCTCTAATGTCATTTACAAATTGATCTCTAAAGTCATTGCAAACAGAATTAAGCAAGTACTACCTGCTGTCATATCTGAAACCCAATCTACTTTCTTACCTGGTAGATTGATAACCAATAATGTCTTAGTGGCTTATGAGGTTGTTCACTTTCTAAGGAGGAAAAAGAAAGGAAAAAAGGGGTTTATGTCTATTAAGCTTGACATGAGTAAAGCTTACGATAGGGTTGAATGGTCTTTCTTACAATCTGTTCTATGCAAATTGGGTTTCCATGAGAGAGTCATCCATCTTATTATGAGATGTGTGCAGAGTGCCACTTTTTCAATCCTGATTAATGGTGTTCCAACAGGTCATATCATCCCTTCCAGGGGATTGAGACATGGAGATCCTATCTCTCCTTATTTATTCCTGTTATGCACAGAAGGCCTTATTGGATTACTGAAACATGCAGCTATAACAAGTGACATTTCGGGAATCCAAGTTTGCAGAGGTGCCCCAAAACTAAACCATCTCCTATTTCCTGATGACAGCCTCATTTTCTGTGATGCTAAAGTGGAGACAAGTCTCAGTTTATTAAGATTGTTGAAACTATATGAGGAGGCATCTGGTCAGTGTATTAACCAGGATAAATCTGCTATGGTTTTTAGTCAGAATACTAGTGCAGTGCAAAGGAGAGCTATTATGGATTTATGGGGTGCTAATCAGATCCAGCAGTATGATAAGTACCTAGGGCTGCGCTCTATGGTTGGAAGATCCAAACAGGCTGCTTTTGCTGAGATTAAGCAAAGCGTTTGGTTGAAACTCGAGGCTGGAAAGGTCACATGCTCTCTCAAGGGGGTAAGGAAGTGCTTCTCAAAGTTGTGGCTCTTGCAATTCCTTCCTATGCAATGAGTTGTTTCAAACTTCCCTCAAAACTATGTGCTGATATTGAGAGTATGATGGCTAAATACTGGTCGGGGCAAAAAAATGATGAAAGGAAGATTCACTGAGTCAGTTGGCACAAGTTATGTTGGCCTAAAGCTGTTGGGGGTCTAGGCTTCAAGAATTTGGAAACTTTTAACATGGCATTGCTGGCTAAACAAGGGTGGAGGCTTCTGCAACACAGAGACTCTCTCTTCCATAAGATCTATTGTGTAAGGTATTTTACAAATGGTAACTTGCTCGAGGCCCATCTTGGTAATTCTCCCTCTTATGCTTGGAGAGGAATATGGGAGGCAAAGAACATGCTCTTAAAAGGTGGAAGATGGAATGTAGGGAATGGAAGAAATATACATATACTTGATGATGTTTGGCTACCTGGGTTCAAAGAATTGCGGAAGGAATTTTTGATGCAAGATCCTCAATAGGCTAGGAGGACTGAGGAATTGGAAGGACAGGTTGATTCTCTTATTGATAACCTTATCTTAGTTCTGAGACTTCATTCGTTCTTTATTCGCAAATTTTCACAAAATTAAGGATATGTAAGTCGATCATGTGAGGAGGGCACAATATGAATAAACAATTTCAATACGAGCAATCCAAGTCATGATATCTTTATTCCAAGAAGGCTCCAAGAAATAAAGTTACTCCCTGACTAGGGAGTGGCTTGACGGGGTTGCATGGCAGACGTAGGGGATTCCCAATCCCCTCCAACGACACAAGCAAGAAGATCGTTTGTGGATTTGTTGAGACATACCCCTTAGCCTATTCCAGAGGTCACTATACCAATTCGACAACCCAAATATGTGGATGGTGAGTTTTTTGTACATTTCACAAAAGAAGAACTGGATTGATCTGCTGTACCATTTTGATTTTCTTTAGTACTGAAGTTTCTACAGCAAAGACCGTCGTTGGATCGTATTAGAGAATTCATACATTGCCGATGGGGTCTATCGATTCAGCCAGTGGTTTCGGTGATGCGTAAGGCACGTCATGTATTTGTAAGGTTCCAGAATGAGGAAGATTTCGTGAAAGCCCTGTCACGGGAGAGTTGTGACATTGACGAAGCTGCATACCGTGCTTTTAAATGGACGATTGATTATAAAGAAGATGAGGAACCCTCTCTGGTGCTAGTGTGGATTATGCTCCCAGGCCACCCTCCTAACCTCTTTCAAGAATCTTTTTTACCCAATATTGTAGCGCCTATTGGTGTGTTTCTGAGAAGGGACAATGCTACATGGTGTGCGACTAGAACTAATGGTGCCCGGGTCTGTGTTCTCATGAAGATTGATCAAGATCCAGTTTCTTGCATTTGGATTGGCACACCAAGGCATCCTACAAGTATCTTTTAGGAAGTGGAGTATGAAACTTTGCCGGCATTTTGTTCTTGGTGCAAAGTGCAAGGACACAATCTTATAACATGTAAGGCTAAGTTAAACGAAGGAAAAGAATCCAAGACTTTGAAGACTATTAAATCAAATAAAGTGTGGGTTCCTAAGGAGAAGAATGATGTTGAAAAGAATGAGCAGATGGAAAAGAATTCAGAGTTGCCCTCTGTTTTTTTTTTTGTAAGACATAGAGGACAATGTTGAGGGGTTAAAGGATGGAAAGGAGGCTGGTTCTGGTTCGGTGGAGAAGGTGACATCAATTAAAGGAAAAGAAAAGCTGGATGAAACTGAGAATATTAATAAAGAGGTAACTCCACAAAATACAGAATTGGTTCCTTATTCTTTTAACCAAGAACGAGAAGAGGAGGGTGATCTGGATCCGAATGAAGAAATGGTGGATATCAATAAAACAATAGGGATGGGGGAGATGTGCTTAAAACCAAGTAAAAGTGTGGATGTTGGTAGTGAAGTGGTACAAGTGGTGGAGAGTAACAAAAATTTGACTGTTTTAGAGGAACAACAAATGGAGGTTGAGGGGAATTTTGATGTATTACATATTGAGCAGATTGCAGAAGATGGAGAATTAAATGATGAGGGATAGATCGTGGAGGGGAATTTGGAGCAAAAGCAGCTTGAAGAGGATGGATCGGTGGCAAATTATTGTTCTGATACAGAGAATGATGACAAGATAGATCATTTGGCTAAGGGGAAAATGGTGTTTTTGGACTCTGATGTGCAGTAGGAGAAACGTAGCAGCATCAAAGAAATCAAGGTAAGGTGTTCTTCAAGGGTGAAAAACAAACCCTCTAAAATTAATCTATGAATCTATCATATATTTTCTGGAATGTGAGGGGGCTTGGTACATTGAGGAGGAGGCTAAATCAGTTAGTATCTAAATTCCGTCCAAAAATTTTTGTAATGGCCGAACCAATGGTAGATCAAGCTAGGATGGTAATTTGGAAGGAAAGACTAAAGTTTGCCGATTGTTGTTTTAATGGTGTGGAGGGGGAAAGTTGTGGATGTTTTGGTCAGAAGATATTGAGGTGAATATGGTGAGCATGGGAGATCAATTTATATCGGTAAGGGTAAAAGAAAATATGAAAGTGCTATTTCTAACATTTGTGTATGCGAAATGTTACTATCAAGATTGTAGGAGACTATGGGATAGTTTATTGTCCCTTAGTAATCAGCAGGGTCCATGGATGGTGGTTGGAGATTTCAACATCATTAGAAAGGATGATTAGAGACGTGGAGGTAGACCAAGACCGATGATTGCTATGGATGAATTAAATAATAGTATTGAGGACTGTGGTTTGTTAGAGATGCAAACAATTGGTCCGAGATATTCTTGGTGTAATGGACATTCTGGTTTAAACAGATCTTGGGTGAAATTAGATCGAAGTTTTATGAACTCTACTGCTATGGAGGAATTTCAGGATGCCCAGATAAAATATTTAAGTAGAGCTTCTTCTGATCACGCCCCAGTGTTGGTTTCGTTGAAAGCTCCATTAGTCAAGTATGGTTTCCCTTCATTTAAATTTCAATAGATGTGGGTGACTCATGCATCATTTCTGGGTTGTGTTGAACGAGCTTTGGGTAGAGAGGTGTTAGAGAGATCAGCGTTACTCAATCTTATGATTAAGTTAAAACATATTAAGGTAGCGTTGAGGGATTGGAACAAGAACGTGTTTGGAAGAACGGAAAGTCATAGTAAATGTGGAGATGGAATTAGTGGCTTCACAGATGGAGCTCTCGGCATGGCTGGATCATGAGGAGCAGAGCTTGCGGAACAGACAAAGCTTAGCTGGGTTAAGACGGGAGAAGCTTCCTCAGGTTTTTTCCGTGCTATGAGTAGAAGAAGAGTTCATATGGTTTGTGAAATGAGATTGCAGGATGGGACTTTATTGTCATCTCTAGAGGCCATTCGTGATGGGGCTGTAAATTACTTTCAAAACTTTCTTGCAGCAGGTGATAATCAGTCTCTTCTAGATTTGGAGGGATTGGTTCATGGGATGATTTTACCGGATGAAAATGAGGAGATAGGTCGTTTGCCGAGTTCAAAAGAAGTTCTTGATGCGTTCATGTTTATACTGATTGAAAGTAGTCCGAGTTCGGATGGCTTCGGGTCGGGTTTTTTTCGTGCTTGTTGGCATATTATTGGCTGTGAGGTGACTACGGCTGTAATTGAATTTTTTCAAGGTATGGATTTTCCTCGGTTTTATACGGCCACCTTTCTGGTATTAATTCCAAAAATTGAAAATCCTGAAAGTTTTGAAAAATTCCGACCAATTAGTTTGTGCTCAGTTTTTTACAAGGTTTGCTCAAAAATTTTGGTAAATCGCATTTCTCCTTTGTTAAAAAAAATAATTTCTTTGGAACAAGGTGCTTTTATTCCGGGTCGAAGCATTTTTTAAAATATTAGTTTAACACAAGAAATGATACATAGCATTAATAAACCTTATCATGGTGGAAATGTTTTATTAAAGATTGATATGGCCAAGGCATATGATAGTGTTGATTGGGAATTTCTTATGCATATTTTACGATCTTTTGGATTTTTTGAGGGTGTGTGTCATCTCTTTAGACAATGCATTACTACTCCTTGGTTCTCGGTGGTGATGAATGGAACTCCTAAAGGTTTCTTCAAAAGTGGGAGAGGTTTGAGGTAGGGTGATCTGTTGTCTCCATACTTGTTCACCTTAGTTGAAGAAATTTTCACTCGTCTGATAAAGAGAGATGTAGAATTGGGGAAGATCAAATTCTTTACTCAGCCTAGAGGTACGCCTATTATTTCTCATCTGCTATATGCAGATGATATTGTTATATTTGCTAATGGGGGGAAATCAACAGTGCGTGCTATTATGAAAGTGTTGAAAGTATATGAAGGTTGGTCAGGGCAAGTCATAAATAATAGAAAATCATCGATATTCTTCTCAAAACATTTTACGGAAGGTAGGCGTTGGGTATTATTGAGGAATACGGGTTTTTCAAAAGGAACTATCCCATTCACTTATTTAGGAGTGCCAATTGTCTCTGGTAGAATACTTAGTTCTCATTTTGAACCTATTATTAACAAGATCAGAAACTGATTAGAGGGGTGGAAGGCTCGATTATTATCAAATGGTGCTCGACTTCTTTTATTAAAACATGTAATATCAAAGTCTCCCAATTCATTGTCTTTCGACGATAAAGGTACCTAAATATGTGTTGGACAAAATTCAGAAAATTATGAGTACCTTCTTTTGGGGAAAAAAGAAGGAAAGCCTAAAAAGAAATGGAAGGCATGGAGTAGTATTTGTAGACCAGTGTTTGAGGGAGGTTTGGGTCTCCGTAATTTACAGGAAGTTCAGAGTTCACTTCAGATGAAAATGGCATGGAACTTGTGTAAAGGAACATCGCTTTGGGCGACATTTTTTTGGCAAAAATACGTTGGAACAAGGCATATTACGCTGATGGATATGAATAAAGGTTCGAATTTCTGGAAACAAATTATGCAGGCTATGACTAAGGTATTAGATCACTCAAGATGGAAGGTGAAGGACGGTAATGTATATTTCTGGAGAGATAACTGGTCTGAAAGTGGGCCACTATATACGCAGATTGAGGTTAGTGAAAATCAAGAATTATTATTGAAGGATTGTAAAACAGAGAGTGGATGGAATGGTGAGCTATTTTCTCGGCTAGTGGGGATGGAAAAAGCAGAAGAATTGATAGAACAGTTAGGTGATCTGAAACAGGGAAAGGATAAAATGATATGGTTGCAGAATTCAAGTGGGGAATTCACTACTATCAGTGCTTGGCAGTGTACTAGGGTAAGAGATTTGGAAATTCCATGGGCAAAATGGGTATGGCATACGGCTATTCCAAAGAAGATTTCAGTAACAATGTGGAAAGCTATACATGAATGTCTAGCTGTGGATGATAGGATCAGGAAAGTGGGAATACAAGTAGCGTCAAGATGTGATTGTTGTTCAAACGGTGCTTACGAAGATATGAATCATGTCCTTGCGACTGGTGAATTTGCTGAGAAGATTTGGGGTTTGGTTTCTATTAGGCTGGGCATAAGAAATTTGCCTGGTATAAATTGGAGAGGGCGTGTGGAGAGCTGGCATTGGCAGGCTAGAGGGTCCACACAAAGGGGCCAACTACTTGGGATTATTCCTTCAGTGATCATCTGGAGGCTATGGTCGCGACGGTGTAAGGCGAAGATGGAAGGTATATTTGAATCTGTATATTCGGTGTGGTGCTCTATTTTGCATTGGGTCTCTTGGATTGCCTTGAGGCTTAAGAAGTCACAAACTCTAACTAGACGTGATGAAGAAATTCTAAAGAACTTGCAGCTGCCGATCAGAAATACGAGTCCGAGGTATATGAAACAGGTAGTTTGGTCAAGGCCAAAAATTGGGTGGTTTAAATTAAATGTGGATGGTAGTTCGTTGGGCAATCCGGGGCCTTCAGGTATGGGTGGGGTAATTCGAAATGATAAAGGGGAGTTTGTGTGTGGATTTACAAATTTTACAGGTCATAAAACTAATAATGCAGCGGAAGTTTTGGGTTTATTATATGGGTTACGATATGTTCGTCAGTTAGATATTCAGCAGGTTGAAATTGAAATGGATTCTATGTTAGTAATTAATTGGTTGCAGACGAAGAATTGTAGGCTCTGGTATTTGGAGGATTATTAGGAAGAAGTTTTGAACTTACTTGACGGATTTAGATTTTCTATGAACCATGCATATAGAGAGATAAATTCGGCGGCAGATGGTTTGGCTCGGATGGGTGCAAAATGTGGCGCCCCCAACTTCCATGTACGGACACACACGAAAATCGAGACACTCGGGATGATGACGATACGGTCACGCACCCCATCGACATGTGCTGAGTGTGTGCAATGCAACACGTGTACAATAAACAATACGCAGCGGAAAGGTTAAATAAAATAACTAAGTACCAGAGTACTAAAAATCTACATGTCAACATAATACGATTTTTGTTACAAAACAACATCAAATCAAATAAAATACAATAAGCAAAAGCGGCAATAATCTTCAACACAAAATATAGCCAATGTCCCTACTCCTCAGGTGGAGCCGCATCCTCGGCTCAGCCTCCTCAAAACCTGCATCAAAATCTACAGTACCAAAAGATGGTACCGCAGGTAAGTAAAACCCAAAAAGCTCCAAGACAATAAATATATTAAAACAACTAATGCTATGCATGCACATGATGACCCAAGCGTAAAACCCGAGAAAACAACATTTCTCAAAAAACACAATTTTTCCACTCACGTTAAAAATCACCATTTGGCATAAAATAAACTCCAGGAATAATTACATTAATTCCAATTTTAACCGTATGCACCATGGCCTCCCCTAAGAACCATCCACATACTCTAGCTTCCCATCTTCACCCCACGGGTAACGACCGTACAAGTGATACATGAGTGATGTCCAGTTCCGCGCCCACCGCCTACATAGCCAGGCATCCTCTGACCCCCGCCAGCCCTAGGAGTCACGGAGTTGAATCGAGAGCGCTACCATCCCGTCCAAGTCTCGGGCAAAAGCCCCAGGGGACGACACTCAGTATATTTCGCTCCCAAGTGTCCAGAGGAGCTCCACCGAGATAATATCCTATCTCGGCTTGGGGGTAATACACACGCACCCGTAAAATCTTAAACACAATTTTTTAAAATACACACCCACGCACCCACGCATGCGTGCACAATGCCATGAAAGCAATCATTTACCAACAACCAACAGTTATCAGTACTAACAGATAACCAAAACACAGCTTATAAAACATGTTAGTGCAAAAATATATTAAAGTCTTAAAAGTCTTTTGGATAAATACTTACAGCGCTTGATAATAATTTTAGGAGGATCACGGAGGAACTGGAAGCACCAAAACAGCAACTCTACAGTGTAAAAACACTATGGCCGAATACACTGTAACCCAAATTCCAACGGAGTCAAATGAAGACTTGAAATTGATAGGGTAGGACCTAATGAGGTTGGCGAAGCTAATGGTATCGAAAGTTGGCTGTGGGTGGCGGCCGAAACGGTGGTTTAAGGCCACGAAGTACAAATCGGAGAGGGTGTTCGTAGGGGCGGCTCCGGCGACGGATCAGGGCCAAAAATGGGTCGATTAGGACGGCAAGGTGCCAGTGATCAAGTGGTGAAGAAATGGTGGCCAATGGTGGCCGGACAGCGGCGGAACGGTGAAGAGAAGCCTACGGCTTTGCACGGCTACTGGCGGCTAACGGCGGCGTCAGCCAACCTGAAAATTTATGGGTGAGGTCGCCGGTGGCTGAAGGACCGAAAGGCACCGGCGGTGTCGACCACGGCGGCTGGCAACGGCGATGGCAAGGGCAAACCGATTTGCACGTGAGAGAGGAGAGAGAGAGAGAGGGTCGACCTGGGCGGTCCGAATGGGAGAAAGAAGAAAAAGAAGAAAAAGAAAAGAAAAGGAAGAGAAAAAGGAAAGAGGAAAAGAAAAGATGGGGAAAAAAAATGAGGTCCAATACTCACCACTTTCGAGTCACAATTGATCCTCAAAAATATTATTTTTAAAACAGTAAATTTAATAAATCAGTTTAAACTTAAACCTAATTAAAATAAAATATTAAACTCCAATAATAATGACTCTTTAAAATAAAAAACAGTTTAATTGAAGAACAATAATTAAAATTATGAAAGCACATTAAAATAATTCTCGATTTAAAAATCATAAAATAATCTCACGTAAACACGTTTAAATTAAATTAAACAGCTCAAAATCAAATATTTAATTAAAAAAAACTTCAATAAAATGCACGTAAAAATCGGGGTGTTACAACCTGCCCCCCTTAAAATAAATTTCATCCTCGAAATTGTAGGGTCAAACATCAATGCTAAAGACAAGCATGAAATGCAACAAAAAGATAGGCTTAAAAGACATACCGCCATTTATCCAAACAAATACGGGTATTGCTCTCTCAAGTCTGCTTCTCTTTCCCAAGAGAAATTTTGAGCCAACGGATCACCCCAAGCTACCTTCACCAAAGGTATCGACTTAGATCTCAACCTTTGCTCCTTCCAATCCACAATCTGCGTCGGGGCAACCTCATAAGTAAGGTTAGGCTGAAGTTGAATGCGTTCTGGATCAGCAAAATGCGGCTCTTGCTGACCAAAACTTTTCTTCAACGAGGACACATGGAACACATTATGAACTTGTCCAAAATACTCTGGCAGGGAAATTCTGTAAGCAACAGCTCCAACCTTCTCCAAAATCTGAAAAGGTCCAACATACCTTGGGCTAAGCTTTCCTCTCTTACCAAAGCGCTTAACGCCTTTCATAGGAGAGACTTTGAGATAAACCCAATCACCTTCCTCAAAAGATAAGTCTCTTCTCCTTGAATCAACATAGCTCTTCTGTCGACTCTGCTCTGCTGCCATTTTAGCACTTATAATTCGGACCTGCTCTTGCATTTCTTGGATTAATTCAGGCCCAATTAATTTCCTCTCGCTGACTTCATCCCAACACAACGGTGATCTGCACTTCCTCCCATACAACGCTTCATACAGAGCCATCTGAATGGAGGCATGGAAGCTATTATTATAAGAAAACTCTACAAGCGGTAGATGATTCTCCCAGCTTCCCTGGAATTCCATGATACACGCTCTCAACATATCCTCCAAGGTCTGAATAGTATGCTCAGATTGACCATCAGTCTGAGGGTGATAAGCAGTACTGAATTTCAAATTAGTGCCTAGCGCTGCCTGCAAACTCTTCCAAAAACGCGACGTGAACCGCAGTACTCTGTCCGACAGAATACTCTTGGGTACTCCATGCAACCTCACAATCTCTTTAACATACAACTGCGCTAATTTACCCAAAGAGTCAGCATTATTTGCAGGCAAGAAATGAGCACTCTTGGTCAACCTGTCCACAATCACCCAAATTGAATTCTTTCCTCTTGGAGTCCTTGGCAAACCCACAACAAAATCCATAGTAATATCATCCCACTTCCATTCAGGAATAGGAAGTGATTGAAGCTTACCAGCGGGTCTTTGATGCTCAGCTTTCACTTGGCGACAAGTGCCACACTTCTCAATGAACAGGGCAATATCAGTCTTCATCCCTACCCACCAAAAATTTTTCTTCAAATCTTGATACATCTTCATGCTATCAGGATGAACTGAATAAGGAGCTGCATGAGCTTCAGCCAATAATCGCTCCTTAAGTTCTGAATCTCG
Organism: Pterocarya stenoptera; assembly: GCA_003123785.1. Classification (NCBI taxonomy): domain Eukaryota; kingdom Viridiplantae; phylum Streptophyta; class Magnoliopsida; order Fagales; family Juglandaceae; genus Pterocarya; species Pterocarya stenoptera. Next base: position 44,106 of record QEOT01003925.1, read on the forward strand.
AGGAATAACTCTACGATTCTGAAATCGAAGAATTCAATTCTTATCCAAACTGAAATGCGAAGGTCCTTTAGACTTCCTGACTTTCTTCTTGATATTCAGCAACTTCGGGTCTTTTCTCTGAAGAGTCTTTAATTCCTCAAAATCAACAACTCGGACATCCAACACCGAAGATAATAATTCTTCTTGCTCCAAACTCTCAATAAGAAGTCTTCTCATCCCACAAAGAAGAGAGTCCACATCTGAAGATTCTGCCTCAACTAAAAATTTTGACTTCCGACTCAACGCATCAGCGACTAAATTTGCCTTACCCAGATGATACTTGATCTCACACTGGTAGTCACTAATCAGCTCAAGCCAACGCCTATGCCTCATGTTGAGATTCTTCTGAGAAAATAAATGCTTCAAACTTTTATGGTCAGTGTAAACTTCACACACCACACCATAAAGATAATGATGCCAGATCTTGAGAGCAAACACTATAGCTGCCAACTCCAAGTCAAGAGTAGGATAATTCTTTTCATGCTCTTTCAGCTGACGAGATGCATAAGCAACAACCCGTCCTTCCTGCATAAGAACACACCCTAACCCAAACTTGGATGCTTCACCGAAAACCACAAAAGGCTTATTTGACTCCGGAAGAGCCAATACTGGTGCCAAAGTTAACCTTCTCTTCAGTTCTTGAAAATTTCTCTCGCACTTATCTGACCAAATAAATTCAACATTCTTCCTGGTCAATGCAGTGAGAGGTTTGGACAATCGAGAAAATCTCTCTACAAATCTACGATAATATCCAGCAAGTCCCAGAAAACTGCGAATTTCATGCACTGTTGAAGGATGTGGCCAAGACAAAACAGCTTCCACCTTGCTAGGATCAACAGCCACTCCATCTCGGGAAATTACATGCCCAAGAAACTTAACTTCCTCCAACCAGAATTCGCATTTACTTAACTTAGCATACAATTGATGTTCCCTCAATTTCCCAAGCACCAAACGAAGGTGATAAGCATGCTCCTCCAAGTCTCGGGAATAAATCATGATATCATCAATGAATACCACCACAAAAGAATCCAGATACGGTCGAAATACTCGGTTCATTAAATCCATAAAAGCTGCAGGAGCATTAGTCAACCCAAAAGGCATCACCTTGAACTCATAATGCCCATATCTTGATCTAAAGGCCGTCTTGGGTACATCTTTATCTCTTATTCTTAATTGATAATACCCTGACCTCAAATCAATCTTAGAAAATACTGCTGCACCTTGAAGCTGATCAAATAAATCATCAATTCTTGGAAGAGGATATTTATTCTTGATGGTCACCTTGTTGAGCTCTCTATAATCAATGCACATCCAGAGAGTACCATCTTTCTTCTTAACAAATAAAACTGGTGCTCCACATGGCGAAGTGCTAGGCTGAATAAACCCCTTATCAACCAATTCTTGTAGCTGCATCTTCAACTCTTTCAACTCTGCTGGTGCCATACGGTAAAGAGCCTTGTGCACAGGAGTGGCTCTAGGTTCCAAATCAATAGCAAACTCCATTTCACGAACTGGAGGCAACCCAGGCAAATCCTCTACAAAGACATCTGGAAATTCTTCAACAACGGGAATATCCATCAAAGTCTTCTTTCCAGATGGCGAAGAAATCACTTGGACTAGGAAAGCATCCACCCCACAAGTTATATCTTTCTTCGCTTGCATTGCTGATATAACTGTTGGCTTCGCTCTTAGCTTACTTCCCGCATACTCAAAAAAATCCCCATCAGGAAGTTGTAAGCTAACCATCCGATTTCTGCAATTAATACTTGCAGAATACCGATATAACCAGTCCATTCCAAGAATAATATCAAATCCGAGCAACTTGAAAACAATTAAATTCGCATCAAGCGTCCTTCCACCAAAATCCAAAGGACAACCCAAAGCGATTTTGGAGCAACATACCATCTCCCCATTAGGAAGAGCCACAACTAAATACTGGGGTAAAGGCTCCGTGACCAAATTACACAGCCGCGCAAAGGTGGCTGATACAAAAGACTGAGACGCCCCCGAATCAAACAACGTACAAGAATAAAAATCATAGAGGCGAACTCTACCTGAAGCACACATACACCCTAAACAAATTCAAGCAAACAATTCACACCAAACACCAAATCCAAAAATTAAATTAAACTCATACCTGTAATCACACCAGCATCCTGAGTAGCTGGCGACTCATAATCCACGTCTCCAGGGGTCATAGAATAAACTCTGGCTTGAACCATTTGTCTTTGGTTAGCTCCTCCACCACGTTGGCCCCCTCGACTTCTCTGAGTTTGGTTAGGGCACTCACGGTATAGATATCCAGGCTGGCCACATCGATAACATCGAATCCCACCCGAGGGACACTCGCCCTCGTGAGCTCTATTACATCTGGGGCAAAATGGAGCTCGACCTCCCAGACGTACCCCAGGAGCTGCCTGAGATCGGGACCCAATCCTCTGAACAAGCTTCTGTGGAGACCCAGAACTGCTACCTTCTCCAACAAAACTCCTCCTCTTCTGGCCTGGAGGGGAGCTTACAGCCAAACTATTTTCTCGCTCCACCATAGTAGACAGACCAATCAACTCATGGAGAGAGGTAACTCGCTGACAAATCATGAATCTGCGTATCTCAGGACGCAAACCTTCTTGAAATCGCTTTACTTGCAACTCTTCAGTGGCAATAAGATGGGGCGCAAAATGCCCAAGATCCAAAAAAGCACGTGAATACTGGTCCACCGTCATATTCCCCTGAACCAGATTATTGAATTCCCGAGCTTTCTGCCTTCTCACAGCAGGAGGGAAAAACCGATCATCAAACTCCTTCTTCAAACACTGCCAAAGCACAGCGGCTAAGGATCCAAACTCTCTTTCTAGGAGATTCCGCTTCGCCCTCCACCAATTTGCTGCTTCTTCTTGCAACAAATAACTGGCATACATAACTTGTTGAGCTTCAGTGCACCCACAAATCTCAAATGTCCTTTCAATCCCATTGATCCAACCTTCAGCTTGGAGTGGATCTTCTACTCCAAAAAACATAGGGGTCTTGTGCTTAACAAACCTCTCATAAGACCACCCCACTTGCATAACCAAGTTTTGATCAACTGGTGGCGGTCTGATATTTTGGTGAAAGAGGTCTGCCATTCTAGTCAAGGCTCTAGCAATGGCATTATCAATTTCGCCATGAGATGATTCCTCCATAGGTTCCTTATCTTGCCTCCTTGGCCTTACCATTTTCTGTCAAACCATAAACCTCAACCTCACTTTAGTTCAGGTTAGAACGCAAAATAATATAAATAAAACAATTTAAATTAAACAATGTAACATAAAACAATTTAAAATAAATAAAACAACACATTAAACATAAATGAAATAATTTCAAAACTACTTCAAATCAAGCTTAAAAATTCTCTGGTACTTCACCTAAGGGACATGTGGCTTTACCCAGAGCCAAACGGCTCTGATACCACCTGTGGCGCCCCCAACTTCCATGTATGGACACACACGGAAATCGAGACACCCGGGATGATGACGACACGGTCACGCACCCCATCGACATGTGCTGAGTGTGTGCAATGCAACACGTGTACAATAAACAATACGCAGCGGAAAGGTTAAATCAAATAACCAAGTACCAGAGTTTAATACAATACCAGAGTACTAAAAATCCACATGTCAACATAATACGATTTTTGTTACAAAACAACATCAAATCAAATAAAATACAATAAGCAAAAGCGGCAATAATCTTCAACACAAAATATAGCCAATGTCCCTACTCCTCAAGCGGAGCCGCATCCTTGGGCTCAGCCTCCTCAAAACCTACATCAAAATCTACAGTACCAAAAGATGGTACCGCAGGTAAGTAAAACCCAAAAAGCTCCAAGACAATAAATATATTAAAACAACTAACACTATGCATGCACATGATGACCCAAGCGTAAAACCCGAGAAAACAACATTTCTCGAAAAAAACAATTTTCCCACTCACGTCAAAAATCACCATTTGGCATAAAATAAAATCTAGGAATAATTACATTAATTCTAATTTTAACCGTATGCACCATGGCCTCCCTGTTGCGTCTAAACTTTCACTCAAAATGATGAATAAAAATTTAGAGCAGTTTTGCCTGCAAGTATACAGGTGTCGTAGTACGTTACAGGATCGAATCCACAAGGATTGACTAATGTGATAAAGGGAATAAAATGAAAGGAGATTTAAAAATAAGAACATATAATAAAAAAATGAGATTACTGGGTTGAGGATTTTAACGTAACAGAATATAACTGAAACAATAAAATGAATTAATATGGAGAACGACTAAGGTTTCGAGGATCCGTCTAATAATTTATGAAATTGTTTCCAATCAAATTAACTCAGTTAGACTAGAATAATGATTCTGTCTAACTGGAAAATTTAACAATTAAGCCCAAGAAAATTAATCACCAAATATTAAGTTTGAATAATTGATGGTAGAGACATTCACAAGTCCAATTGATTATCACAGGGATTTTTCAAGCATTCACTGTATTCGAAAATCACAATGAATCAAGAGAAATATATAGATAATCAAAGTTTGTAATAATAATACCAATCAATTAATCAACTCACAATATAACTCTATTATTGATATAAAACAATATTTAAATTATTAGACTTCACCTCTTCACCTT
>QEOT01003926.1:14488-31069 GCA_003123785.1 Pterocarya stenoptera
GCAATGAACTTTGCAAGGGCAAAGTGGTAAAAATAAGACCTACTCCGAATTGCCCGCGAACGGTGCACACATACTACAAGGTCACCGTAGTAACATAGGAAGCCCGCGAGCAGGAAACTCCAACCTCTTAACTTTACCACTTTGCCCTAAGTTGGCATTCAACTAAGCAAGGGAAAAGTGGTAAAAATAAGAGGTGTTCCGAATTGCCCAGAGGGCAAACATACGAGAAGGTCGTGGTACTACCATAGGAAGCTCGCGAGCAATAAACTCCAACCCCTTAACTTTGCCACTTGGCCCTCAATAGGCATTCGACTAAGCAAGGACAAAGTGGTAAAAATAAGTCCTGGTCCAAAATGCCTGGGAACGGGGCACACATACCACAAGGTCATGGTAGTGCTATAAGAAGCCTGCGAGCAAAAAACTCCGACCTCTTAACTTTGCCACTTTGCCCTCAGCTGGCATTCAACTAAGCAAGAGCAAAGGGGTAAAAATAAGAGGTGCTCCGAATTTCCCGGGATTGGGGTGTACATACCACACGGTCACGGTAGCACCATAGTAAGCCCGCGAGCAGAAAACTCCAACCTCTTCACTTCGCCACTTTGCCCTCCGTTGGCATTCAACTAAGCGAGGGCATGGTGGTTAAAATAAGAGGCGCTCCGAATTGTCCAGGATCGTGGAATACATACCACAAAGTCATGGAACTTCCACAGGAAGCCCGCGAGCAGAAAACAACAACCTCGTAACTTTGCCACTTTGCCTTGAGTTGGCATTCCACTAAGTAAGGGCAAAGTGGAAAAAATAAGAGGTCCTCCGAATTGCCTGAGATCGGGGCATGCATACCACAATGTCAGGGTAGTAACATAGGAAGCCTGGGAGCACAAAACTCCAACCTCTCAAATTTGCCACCTTGCCCTGAGTTGGCATTCAACTAAGCAAGGACAAAGTGGTAAAAATAAGAGTTGCTCCGAATTACCTGGGATCGGGGCATACATACCACAAGGTTACGGTAGTACCATAGGAAGCCCGCGAGCGAAAAACTCCGACCTCTTAACTCTGCCACTTTGCCCTCAGTTGGCATTCAACTTTGCAAGGGCACAGTGGTAAAAATAAGACCTACTCTGAATTGCCCAGGAACGGAGCACACATACCACAAGGTCATGGTAGTACCATAGGAAGCCCGCGACCAAAAAACTCCAACTTCTTAACTTTAACACTTTGCCGTTAGTTGGCATTCAACTTTGCGAGGGCAAAGTGGTAAAAAAAAGACCTACACCGAATTGCCCGGGAACAGGGTCTGCCCACCACAAGGTCATGGTAGTACCATAGGAAGCCCGCGAGAGAAAAACTCCAACCTCTTAACTTTGCCACTTTGCCCTCAGTTGGCATTCAACTTTGCAAGGGCAAAGTGGTAAAAATAAGGCCTACTCCGAATTGCCCAGGAACGGGGCACACATACCACAAGGTCATGGTAGTACCATAGGAGACCCGCGAGCAAAAAACTCCAACTTCTTAACTTTGCCACTTTGCCGTCAGTTGGCAATGAACTTTGCAAGGGCAAAGTGGTAAAAATAAGACCTACTCCGAATTGCCCGCGAACGGTGCACACATACTACAAGGTCATCGTAGTAACATAGGAAGCCCGCGAGCAGGAAACTCCAACCTCTTAACTTTACCACTTTGCCCTCAGTTGGCATTCAACTAAGCAAGGGAAAAGTGGTAAAAATAAGAGGTGTTCCGAATTGCCCGGAGGGCATACATACGAGAAGGTCGTGGTACTACCATAGGAAGCTCGCGAGCAATAAACTCCAACCCCTTAACTTTGCCACTTGGCCCTCAATAGGCATTCGACTAAGCAAGGACAAAGTGGTAAAAATAAGTCCTGGTCCAAAATGCCTGGGAACGGGGCACACATACCACAAGGTCATGGTAGTACTATAAGAAGCCTGCGAGCAAAAAACTCCGACCTCTTAACTTTGCCACTTTGCCCTCAGCTGGCATTCAACTAAGCAAGAGCAAAGCGGTAAAAATAAGAGGTGCTCCGAATTTCCCGGGATTGGGGTGTACATACCACACGGTCACGGTAGCACCATAGTAAGCCCGCGAGCAGAAAATTCCAACCTCTTCACTTCGCCACTTTGCCCTCCTTCGGCATTCAACTAAGCGAGGGCATGGTGGTTAAAATAAGAGGCGCTCCGAATTGTCCAGGATCGTGGAATACATACCACAAAGTCATGGTACTTCCATAGGAAGCCCGCGAGCAGAAAACAACAACCTCGTAACTTTGCCACTTTGCCTTGAGTTGGCATTCCACTAAGTAAGGGCAAAGTGGAAAAAATAAGAGGTCCTCCGAATTGCCTGAGATCGGGGCATGCATACCACAATGTCAGGGTAGTAACATAGGAAGCCTGGGAGCACAAAACTCCAACCTCTTAAATTTGCCACCTTGCCCTGAGTTGGCATTCAACTAAGCAAGGACAAAGTGGTAAAAATAAGAGTTGCTCCGAATTACCTGGGATCGGGGCATACATACCACAAGGTCACGGTAGTACCATAGGAAGCCCGCGAGCGAAAAACTCCAACTTCTTAACTTTGCCACTTTGCCGTCAGTTGGCATTCAACTTTGCAAGGGCAAAGCGTTAAAAGTAAGACCTACTCTGAATTGCCCAGGAGCGGGCACACGTACCACAAGCTCGTGGTAGTACCATAGGAAGCCCGCGAGCAAAAAACTCCAACTTCTTAACTTTGCCACTTTGCCGTTAGTTGGCAATGAACTTTGCAAGGGCAAAGTGGTAAAAATAAGACCTACACCGAATTGCCCGGGAACGGGGCACACATATCACAAGGTCATGGTAGTAGAATAGGAAGCCTGCGAGCAAAAAACTCCAACCTCTTAACTTTGCCACTTTGCCGTTAGTTGGCAATGAACTTTGCAAGGGCAAAGTGGTAAAAATAAGACCTACTCCGAATTGCCCGGGAACGGGGCACACATACCACAAGGTCATGGTAGTAGTATAGGAAGCCTGCGAGCAAAAAACTCCAACCTCTTAACTTTGCCACTTTGCCCTCAGTTGGCATTCAACTTTGCAAGAGCAAAGTGGTAGAAATAAGGCCTACTCCGAATTGCCCAGGAACGGAGCACACATACCACAAGGTCATGGTTGTACTATAGGAGGCCCGCGAGCAAAAAACTCCAACTTCTTAACTTTGCCACTTTGCCGTCAGTTGGCAATGAACTTTGCAAGGGCAAAGTGGTAAAAATAAGACCTACTCCGAATTGCTCGGGAACGGGGTACGCCTACCACAAGGTCATGGTAGTACCATAGGAAGCCCGCGAGCAGGAAACTCCAACCTCTTAACTTTACCACTTTGCCCTCAGTTGGCATTCAACTAAGCAAGGGAAAAGTGGTAAAAATAAGAGGTGCTCCGAATTGCCCGGAGGGCATACATACGAGAAGGTCGTGGTACTACCATAGGAAGCTCGCGAGCAAGAAACTCCAACCCCTTAACTTTGCCACTTTGCCCTCAATAGGCATTCGACTAAGCAAGGACAAAGTGGTAAAAATAAGTCCTGGTCCAAAATGCCCGGGAACGGGGCACACATACCACAAGGTCATGATAGTACTATAGGAAGCCTGCGAGCAAAAAAATCCAACCTCTTAACTTTGCCACTTTGCCCTCAGTTGTCATTCAACTAAGCAAGGCCAAAGTGGTAAAAATAAGGGGCGCTCCGAATTGCCTAGGATCTGGGCATACATACCACAATGTCATGGTAGTACCGTAGGATGCCTGCGAGCAGAAAACTCCAACCTCTTAGCTTTGCCACTTTGGCCCTAGTCGGCATTCAACTAAGCAAGGGCAAGGGTGTAAAAATAAGAGGTGCTGTGAATTCCCCAGGATCGGGGCATATCAACCAAAAGGTCATGTCAGTGCCATAGGAAGCCCAGGAGCAAAAAACTCCAGCCTCTTAACTTTACCACTTTGCCCTCAGTTGGCATTCAACTAAGCAAGGGCAAAGTGATAAAAATAAGTGGCGCTCTCAGTTGCCCGGGATCGGGGCATACATACCACAAAGTCATGGTACTTCCATAGGAAGCCCGCGAGCAGAAAACAACAACCTCGTAACTTTGCCATTTTTCCCTGAGTTGGCATTCCACTAAGTAAGGGCAAAGGTGAAAAAATAAGAGGTGCTCCGAATTGCCTGGGATCGGGGCATGTATACCACAAAGTCAGGGTAGTAACATAGGAAGCCTGGGAGCACAAAACTCCAACCTCTTAAATTTGCCACCTTGCCCTGAGTTGGCATTCAACTAAGCAAGGGCAAAGTGGTAAAAATAAGAGTTGCTCCGAATTACCTGGGATCGGGGCATACATACCACAAGGTCACGGTAGTACCATAGGAAGCCCGCGAGCGAAAAACTCCAACCTCTTAACTCTGCCACTTTGCCCTCAGTTGGCATTCAACTTTGGTAGGGCACAGTGGTAAAAATAAGACCTACTCTGAATTGAACAGGAACGGAGCACACATACCACAAGGTCATGGTTGTACCATAGGAAGCCCGTGAGCAAAAAACTCCAACTTCTTAACTTTGCCACTTTGCCGTCAGTTGGCATTCAACTTTGAAAGGGCAAAGCGTTAAAAGTAAGACCTACTTTGAATTGCCCAGGAACGGGCACACGTACCACAAGTTCAGGGTAGTACCATAGCAAGCCCGCGAGCAAAAAAGTCCAACTTCTTAACTTTCCACTTTGCCATCAGTTGGCATTCAACTAAGCAAGGGCAAAGTCATAAAAATAAGAGGCGCTCCGAATTGCCCAGGATCGGGGCATACGTACCACAAAGTCATGGTACTTCCATAGGAAGCCCGCGGGCAGAAAACAACAACCTCATAACTTTGGCACTTTTCCCTGAGTTGGCATTCCACTAAGAAAGGGCAAAGTGGAAAAAATAAGAGGTGCTCCGAATTGCCTGGGATCGGGGCATGTATACCACAGTGTCAGGGTAGTAACATAAGAAGCCTGGGAGCACAAAACTCCATCCTCTTAAATTTGCCACGTTGCCCTGAGTTGGTATTCAACTAAGCAAAGGCAAAGTGGTAAAAATAAGAGTTGCTCCGAATTAGCCGGGATCGGGGCGTACATACCGCAAGGTCACGGTAGTTCCATAGGAAGCCCGGGAGTGAAAAACTCCAACCTCTTAACTCTGCCACTTTGCCCTCAGCTGGCATTCAACTTTGCAAGGGCACAGTGGTAAAAATAAGACCAATTCTGAATTGCCCAGGAACGGAGCACACATACCACAAGGTCATGGTAGTACCATAGGAAGCCCGGGACCAAAAAACTCCAACTTCTTAACTTTAACACTTTGCCGTTAGTTGGCATTCAACTTTGCGAGGGCAAAGTGGTAAAAATAAGACCTACACCGAATTGCCCGGGAACAGGGTACGCCTACCACAAGGTTATGGTAGTACCATAGGAAGCCCGCGAGAGAAAAACTCCAACCTCTTAACTCTGCCACTTTGCCCTCAGTTGGCATTCAACTTTGCAAGGGCAAAGTGGTAAAAATAAGGCCTACTCCGAATTGCCCAGGAACGGGGCACACATACCGCAAGGTCATCGTAGTAACATAGGAAGCCCGCGAGGAGGAAACTCCAACCTCTTAACTTTACCACTTTGCCCTCAGTTGGCCTTCAACTAAGCAAGGGCAAAGTGGTAAAAATAAGAGATGCTCTGAATTGCCCGGGATCGGGGTGCACATACCACACGGTCACGGTAGCACCATAGGAAGCCCGCGAGCGAAAAACTCCAACCTCTTAACTTTACCACTTTGCCCTCAGTTGGCCTTCAACTAAGCAAGGGCAAAGTGGTAAAAATAAGAGATGCTCTGAATTGCCCGGGATCGGGGTGCACATACCACACGGTCACGGTAGCACCATAGGAAGCCCGCGAGCGAAAAACTCCAACCTCTTAACTTTGCCACTTTGCCCTCAATAGGCATTCGACTAAGCAAGGACAAAGTGGTAAAAATAAGTCCTGGTCCAAAATGCCCGGGAACGGGGCACACATACCACACGGTCATGGTAGTACTATAGGAAGGCTGCGAGCAAAAAACTCCAACCTCTTAACTTTGCCACTTTGCCCTCAGTTGGCATTCAACTAAGCAAGGGCAAAGTGGTAAAAATAAGAGATGCTCTGAATTGCCCGGGATCGGGGTGTACATACCACACGGTCACGGTAGCACCATAGTAAGCCCGCGAGCGAAAAACTCCAACCTCTTAACTTTGCCCTCAGTTGGCATTCAACTTTGCAAGGGCAAAGTCGTAAAAATAAGACCTACTCTGAATTGCCCAGGAACGGGGCACACGTACCACAAGGTCATGGTAGTACCGTAGGAAGCCCGCGAGCAAAAAACTTCAACTTCTAAACTTTGCCACTTTACCGTCAGTAGGCATTCAACTTTGCAAGGGCAAAGTGGTAAAAATAAGACCTACACCGAATTGCCTGGGAACGGGGTACGTCTACCACAAGGTCATGGTAGTACCATAGGAAGCCCGCGAGCGAAAAACTCCAACCTCTTAACTTTGCCACTTTGCCATCTGTTGCCATTCAACTTTGCATGGGCAAAGTGGTAAAAATAAAGCCTACTCTGAATTGCCTAAGAACGGGGCACACATACCACAAGGTCATGGTAGTACCATAGGAAGGCCGCGAGCAAAAAACTCCAACTTCTTAACTTTGCCACTTTGCCGTCAGTAGGCATTCAACTTTGCATGGGCAAAGTGGTAAAAATAAGGCCTACTCTGAATTTCCTAAGAACGGGGCACACATACCACAAGGTCATGGTAGTACCATAGGAAGCCCGCGAGCAAAAAACTCCAACTTCTTAACTTTGCCACTTTGCCATCAGTTGGCATTCAACTAAGCAAGGGCAAAGTGGTAAAACTAAGAGGTGCTCTGAATTGCCCGGAGGGCATACATACGAGAAGGTCATGGTACTACCACAGGAAGCTCACGAGCAAGAAACTCCAACTCCTTAACTTTGCCACTTTGCCCTCAATAGGCATTCGACTAAGTAAGGACAAAGTGGTAAAAATAAGTCCTGGTTCGAATTGCCTGGGAACGGGGCACACATAGCTCAAGGTAATGGTAGTACTATAGGAAGCCCGTGAGCAAAAAACTCCAACCTCTAAACTTTGCCACTTTGCCCTCAGTTGGCATTCAACTAAGCAAGGGCAAAGTGGTAAAAATAAGAGGTGCTCCGAATTGCCCGGGATCGGGGTGCACATACCACACGGTCACGGTAGCACCATAGGAAGCCCGCGAGCAGAAAACTCCAACCTCTTCACTTCGCCACTTTGCCCTCAGTCGGCATTCAACAAAGCAAGGGCAAAATGGTAAAAATAAGAGGTACTCTGAATTGCCCGGGATCGGGGCACACATACCACAAGGTCATGGTAGTCCTATAGGAAGCCCGCGAGCAGAAAACTCCAACCTCTTCACTTCGCCACTTTGCCCTCAGTCGGCATTCAACTAAGCGAAGGCAAGGTGATAAAAATAAGAGGTGCTTCGAATTCCACTGGATCGGGGCATACCTACCACAAGGTCAGTGCAGTATCATAGGAAGCCCGGGAGCAAAAAACTCCAACCTCTTAACTTTGCCACTTTGCCCTCAGTTGGCATTCAACTTTGCAAGGGCAAAGTCGTAAAAATAAGACCTTCTCCGAATTGCCCGGGATCGGGGCGTACATACCGCAAGGTCACGGTAGTACCATAGGAAGCCCACGAGCAAAAAACTCCAACCTCTTCACTTCGCCACTTTGCCCTCAGTCGGCATTCAGCTAAGCAAGGGCAAAGTGGTAAAGCTAAGAGGTGCTCTGAATGGCCCGGTGGGCATACATACGAGAAGGTTATGGTACTACCATAGGAAGCTCGCGAGCAAGAAACTCCAACCCCTTAACTTTGCCACTTTGCCCTCAATAGGCATTCGACTAAGTAAGGACAAAGTGGTAAAAATAAGTCCTGGTACGAATTGCCTGGTAACGGGGCACACATACCACAAGGTCATGGTAGTACTATAGGAAGCCCGCGAGCAAAAAACTCCAACCTCTTAACTTTGCCACTTTGCCCTCAGTTGGCATTCAACTAAGCAAGGGCAAAGTGGTAAAAATAAGAGGTGCTCCGAATTGCCCGGGATTGGGGTGTACATACCACACGGTCACGGTAGCACCATAGGAAGCCCGCGAGCAGAAAACTCCAACCTCTTAACTTTGCCACATTGCCCACAGTTGGCATTCAACAAAGCAAGGTCAAAGTGATAAAAATAAGAGGTGCTCCGAATTGCCCGGCATCGGGGCATACATACCACAAAGTCATGGTACTTACATAGGAAGCCAGCGAGCAGAAAAATCCAACCTCGTAACTTTGCCACTTTGCCCTCAGTTGTCATTCAACTAAGTAAGGGCAAAGTCGTAAAAATAAGAGGCGCTCCGAATTGACTAGGATCTGGGCATACATACCATAATGTCATGGTAGTACCATAGGATGCCTGCGAGCAGAAAACTCCAACCTCTTAGCTTTGCCACTTTGCCCCTAGTCGGCATTCAACTAAGCAAAGGCAAGGGGATAAAAATAAGAGGTGCTGTGAATTCCCCAGGATCGGGGCATACCAACCACAAGGTCATGGCAGTGCCATAGGAAGCTCAGGAGCAAAAAACTCCAGCCTCTTAAATTTGCCACTTTGCCCTCAGTTGGCATTCCACTAAGTAAGGGCAAAGTGGAAAAAATAAGAGGTGCTCCGAATTGCCTGGGATCGGGGCATGCATACCACAATGTCAGGGTTGTAACATAGGAAGCCTAGGAGCACAAAACTCCAACCTCTAAACTTGCGACCTTGCCCTGAGTTGGCATTCAACTAAGCAAGGGCAAAGTGGTAAAAATAAGAGTTGCTCCGAATTGCCCGGGATCGGTGCGTACAAACCGCAAGGTCACGGTAGTACCATAGGAAGCCCGCGAGCGAAAAACTCCAACCTCTTAACTTTGCCACTTTGCCCTCACTTGGCATTCAACTTTGCAAGGGCAAAGTGGTAAAAATAAGACCTACTTTGAATTGCCCAAGAACAGGGCACACGTACCACAAGGTCATGGTTGTACCATAGGAAGCCCGCGAGTAAAAAACTCCAACTTCTTAACTTTGCCACTTTACCGTCAGTAGGCATTCAGCTTTGCAAGGGCAAAGTGGTAAAAATAAGACCTACACCGAATTGCCTGGGAACGAGGTACGCCTACCACAAGGTCATGGTAGTACCATAGGAAGCCCGCGAGCGAAAAACTCCAACCTCTTAACTTTGCCACTTTGCCATCTGTTGGCATTCAACTTTGCATGGGCAAAGAGGTAAAAATAAGGCCTACTCTGAATTGCCTAAGAACGGGGCACACATACCACAAGGTCATGGTAGTACCACAGGAAGCCCGCGAGCAAAAAACTCCAACTTCCTAACTTTGCCACTTTACTGTCAGTAGGCATTCAACTTTGCAAGGGCAAAGTGGTAAAAATAAGATCTACACCGAATTGCCTGGGAACGGGGTACGCCTACCACAAGGTCATGGTAGTACCATAGGAAGCCCGCGAGCGAAAAACTCCAACCTCTTAACTTTGCCACTTTGCCATCTGTTGGCATTCAACTTTGCGTGGGCAAACTGGTAAAAATAAGGCCTACTCTGAATTGCCTTGGAACGGGGCACACATACCACAAGGTCATGGGAGTACCGTAGGAAGCCCGCGAGCAAAAAACTCCAACTTCTTAACTTTGCCACTTTGCCATCAGTTGGCATTCAACTAAGCAAGGGCAAAGTGGTAAAACTAAGAGGTGCTCTGAATTGCCCGGAGGGCATACATACGAGAAGGTCATGGTACTACCACAGGAAGCTCGCGAGCAAGAAACTCCAACTCCTTAACTTTGCCACTTTGCCCTCAATAGGCATTCGACTAAGTAAGGACAAAGTGGTAAAAATAAGTCCTGGTTCGAATTGCCTGGGAACGGGGCACACATAGCACAAGGTCATGGTAGTACTATAGGAAGCCCGTGAGCAAAAAACTCCAGCCTCTAAACTTTGCCACTTTGCCCTCAGTTGGCGTTCAACTAAGCAAGGGCAAAGTGGTAAAAATAAGAGGTGCTCCGAATTGCCCGGGATCGGGGTGTACATACCACACGGTCACGGTAGCACCATAGGAAGCCCGCGAGCAGAAAACTCCAACCTCTTCACTTCGCCACTTTGCCCTCAGTCGGCATTCAACTAAGCAAGGGCAAAGTGGTAAAACTAAGAGGTGCTCTGAATTGCCCGGAGGGCATACATACGAGAAGGTCATGGTACTACCATAGGAAGCTCGCGAGCAAGAAACTCCAACCCCTTAACTTTGCCACTTTGCCCTCAATAAGCATTCGACTAAGTAAGGACAAAGTGGTAAAAATAAGTCCTGGTCCGAATTGCCTGGGAACGGGGCACACATACCACAAGGTCACGGTACTACTATAGGATGCCCGCGAGCAAAAAAATCCAAACTCTTAACTTTGCCACTTTGCCCTTAGTTGGCATTCAACTAAGCAAGGGCAAAGTGGTAAAAATAAGAGGTGCTCCGAATTGCCCGGGATCGGGGTGTACATACCACACGGTCACGGTAGCACCATAGGAAGCCCGCGAGCAGAAAACTCCAACCTCTTCACTTCGCCACTTTGCCCTCAGTCGGCATTCAACTAAGCAAGGGCAAAATGGTAAAAATAAGAGGTACACTGAATTGCCCGGGATCGGGGCACACATACCACAAGGTCATGGTAGTACTATAGGAATCCCGCGAACAGAAAACTCCAACCTCTTAACTTTGCCACTTTGCCCTCAGTTGGCATTCAACTTTGCATGGGCAAAGAGGTAAAAATAAGGCCTACTCTGAATTGCCTAAGAACGGGGCACACATACCACAAGGTCATGGCAGTATCATAGGAAGCCCGGGAGCAAAAAACTCAAACCTCTTAACTTTGCCACTTTGCCCTCAGTTGGCATTCAACTTTGCAAGGGCAAAGTCGTAAAAATAAGACCTACTCCGAATTGCCTGGGATCGGGGCGTACATACCGCTAGGTCACGGTAGTACCATAAGAAGCCCACGAGCAAAAAACTCCAACCTCTTCACTTCGCCACTTTGCCCTCAGTCAGCATTCAACTAAGCAAGGGAAAAGTAGTTAAACTAAGAGGTGCTCTGAATTGCCCGGAGGGCATACATACGAGAAGGTCATGGTACTACCATAGGAAGCTCGCGAGCAAGAAACTCCAACCCTTTAACTTTGCCACTTTGCCCTCAATAGGCATTCGACTAAGTAAGGACAAAGTGGTAAAAATAAGTCCTGGTCCGAATTGCCTGGGAACGGGGCACACATACCACAAGGTCATGGTAGTACTATAGGAAGCCCGCGAGTAAAAAACTCCATCCTCTTAACTTTGCCACTTTGCCCTCAGTTTGCATTCAACTAAGCAAGGGCAAAGTGCTAAAAATAAGAGGTGCTCCGAATTGCCCGGGATCGGGGTGTACATACCACACGGTCACGGTAGCACCATAGGAAGCCCGCGAGCAGAAAACTCCAGCCTCTTCACTTCGCCACTTTGCCCTCAGTCGGCATTCAACTAAGCAAGGGCAAAATGGTAAAAATAAGAGGTGCTCCGAATTGCCCGGGATCGGGGCACACATACCACACGGTCATGGTAGTACTATAGGAAGCCCGCGAGCAAAAGACTCCAACCTCTTAACTTTGCCACTTTGCCCTCAGTCGGCATTCAACTAAGCGAGGGCAGGGTGATAAAAATAAGAGGTGCTCCGAATTCCACTGGATCGGGGCATACCTACCACAAGGTCATGGCAGTATCATAGGAAGCCCGCGAGCAAAAAACTCCAACGTCTTAACTTCGCCACTTTGCCCTCAGTTGGCATTCAACTAAGCAAGGGCAAAGTGGTAAAAATAAGAGGTGCTCCGAATTGCCCGGGATCGGGGCACACATACCACACGGTCATGGTAGTACTATAGGAAGCCCGCGAGCAAAAGACTCCAACCTCTTAACTTTGCCACTTTGCCCTCAGTCGGCATTCAACTAAGCGAGGGCAGGGTGATAAAAATAAGAGGTGCTCCGAATTCCACTGGATCGGGGCATACCTACCACAAGGTCATGGCAGTATCATAGGAAGCCCGCGAGCAAAAAACTCCAACGTCTTAACTTCGCCACTTTGCCCTCAGTTGGCATTCAACTAAGCAAGGGCAAAGTGGTAAAAATAAGAGGTGCTCCGAATTGCCCGGGATCGGGGCACACATACCACACGGTCATGGTAGTACTATAGGAAGCCCGCGAGCAAAAGACTCCAACCTCTTAACTTTGCCACTTTGCCCTCAGTCGGCATTCAACTAAGCGAGGGCAGGGTGATAAAAATAAGAGGTGCTCCGAATTCCACTGGATCGGGGCATACCTACCACAAGGTCATGGCAGTATCATAGGAAGCCCGCGAGCAAAAAACTCCAACGTCTTAACTTCGCCACTTTGCCCTCAGTTGGCATTCAACTAAGCAAGGGCAAAGTGGTAAAAATAAGAGGTGCTCCGAATTGCCCGGGATCGGGGCACACATACCACACGGTCATGGTAGTACTATAGGAAGCCCGCGAGCAAAAGACTCCAACCTCTTAACTTTGCCACTTTGCCCTCAGTCGGCATTCAACTAAGCGAGGGCAGGGTGATAAAAATAAGAGGTGCTCCGAATTCCACTGGATCGGGGCATACCTACCACAAGGTCATGGCAGTATCATAGGAAGCCCGCGAGCAAAAAACTCCAACGTCTTAACTTCGCCACTTTGCCCTCAGTTGGCATTCAACTTTGCAAGGGCAAAGTCGTAAAAATAAGACCTACTCCGAATTGCCGGGACCGGGGCGTACATACCGTAAGGTCACGGTAGTACCATAGGAAGCCTGCGAGCAAAAAACTCCAGCCTCTTAACTTTGCCACATTGCCCACAGTTGGCATTCAACAAAGCACGGTCAAAGTGATAAAAATAAGAGGTGCTCCAAATTGCCCGGGATCGGGGCATACATACCACAGAGTCATGGTACTTCCATAGGAATCCCGCGAGCAGAAAACTCCAACCTCGTAACTTTGCCACTTTGCCCTCAGTTGGCATTGCACTAAGTAAGGGCAAAGTGGAATAAATAAGAGGTACTCCGAATTGCCTGGGATCGGGGCATGCATACCACAATGTCAGGGTAGTAACATAGGAAGCCTGGGAGCAGAAAACTCCAACCTCTTAACTTTGTCACCTTGCCCTGAGTTGCCATTCAACTAAGCAAGGGCAAAGTGGTAAAAATAAGAGTTGCTCCGAATTGCCCGGGATCGGGGCATACATACCACAATGTCATGGTAGTGCCCAAGGAATCCTGCGAGCAGAAAAATCCAACCTCGTAACTCTGCCACTTTGCCCTCAGTTGTCATTCAACTAAGTAAGGGCAAAGTCGCAAAAATAAGAGGCGCTCCGAATTGACTAGGATCTGGGCATACATACCATAATGTCATGGTAGTACCATTGGATGCCTGCGAGCAGAAAACTCCAACCTCTTAGCTTTGCCACTTTGCCCCTAGTCGGCATTCAACTAAGCAAGGGCAAGGGGGTAAAAATAAGAGGTGCTGTGAATTCCCCAGGATCGGGGCATACCAACCACAAGGTCATGGGAGTACCATAGGAAGCCTAGGAGCACAAAACTCCAACCTCTTCACTTCGCCACTTTGCCCTCAATAGGCATTCGACTAAGTAAGGACAAAGTGGGAAAAATAAGTCCTGGTCCGAATTGCCTGGGATCGGGGCATGCATACCACAATGTCAGGGTAGTAACATAGGAAGCCTAGGAGCACAAAACTCCAACCTCTTCACTTCGCCACTTTGCCCTCAATAGGCATTCGACTAAGTAAGGACAAAGTGGGAAAAATAAGTCCTGGTCCGAATTGCCTGGGATCGGGGCATGCATACCACAATGTCAGGGTAGTAACATAGGAAGCCTAGGAGCACAAAACTCCAACCTCTTCACTTCGCCACTTTGCCCTCAATAGGCATTCGACTAAGTAAGGACAAAGTGGGAAAAATAAGTCCTGGTCCGAATTGCCTGGGATCGGGGCATGCATACCACAATGTCAGGGTAGTAACATAGGAAGCCTAGGAGCACAAAACTCCAACCTCTTCACTTCGCCACTTTGCCCTCAATAGGCATTCGACTAAGTAAGGACAAAGTGGGAAAAATAAGTCCTGGTCCGAATTGCCTGGGATCGGGGCATGCATACCACAATGTCAGGGTAGTAACATAGGAAGCCTAGGAGCACAAAACTCCAACCTCTTCACTTCGCCACTTTGCCCTCAATAGGCATTCGACTAAGTAAGGACAAAGTGGGAAAAATAAGTCCTGGTCCGAATTGCCTGGGATCGGGGCATGCATACCACAATGTCAGGGTAGTAACATAGGAAGCCTAGGAGCACAAAACTCCAACCTCTTCACTTCGCCACTTTGCCCTCAATAGGCATTCGACTAAGTAAGGACAAAGTGGGAAAAATAAGTCCTGGTCCGAATTGCCTGGGATCGGGGCATGCATACCACAATGTCAGGGTAGTAACATAGGAAGCCTAGGAGCACAAAACTCCAACCTCTTCACTTCGCCACTTTGCCCTCAATAGGCATTCGACTAAGTAAGGACAAAGTGGGAAAAATAAGTCCTGGTCCGAATTGCCTGGGATCGGGGCATGCATACCACAATGTCAGGGTAGTAACATAGGAAGCCTAGGAGCACAAAACTCCAACCTCTTCACTTCGCCACTTTGCCCTCAATAGGCATTCGACTAAGTAAGGACAAAGTGGGAAAAATAAGTCCTGGTCCGAATTGCCTGGGATCGGGGCATGCATACCACAATGTCAGGGTAGTAACATAGGAAGCCTAGGAGCACAAAACTCCAACCTCTTCACTTCGCCACTTTGCCCTCAATAGGCATTCGACTAAGTAAGGACAAAGTGGGAAAAATAAGTCCTGGTCCGAATTGCCTGGGATCGGGGCATGCATACCACAATGTCAGGGTAGTAACATAGGAAGCCTAGGAGCACAAAACTCCAACCTCTTCACTTCGCCACTTTGCCCTCAATAGGCATTCGACTAAGTAAGGACAAAGTGGGAAAAATAAGTCCTGGTCCGAATTGCCTGGGATCGGGGCATGCATACCACAATGTCAGGGTAGTAACATAGGAAGCCTAGGAGCACAAAACTCCAACCTCTTCACTTCGCCACTTTGCCCTCAATAGGCATTCGACTAAGTAAGGACAAAGTGGGAAAAATAAGTCCTGGTCCGAATTGCCTGGGATCGGGGCACACATACCACAACGTCATGGTAGTACTATAGGAAGCCCGCGAGCAGAAAACTCCAACCTCTTCACTTCGCCACTTTGCCCTCAGTCGGCATTCAACTAAGCAAGGGCAAAATGGTAAAAATAAGAGGTACTCTGAATTGCCTGGGATCGGGGCACACATACCACAAGGTCATGGTAGTACTATAGGAAGCCCGCGAGCAGAAAACTCCAACCTCTTCACTTCGCCACTTTGCCCTCAGTCCGCATTCAACTAAGCAAGGGCAAAATGGTAAAAATAAGAGGTACTCTCAATTGCCCGGGATCGGGGCACACATACCACAAGGTCATGGTAGTACTATAGGAAGCCCGCGAGCAGAAAACTCCAGCCTCTTCACTTCGCCACTTTGCCCTCAGTCGGCATTCAACTAAGCGAGGGCAAAGTGATAAAAATAAGAGGTGCTTCGAATTCTACTGGATCGGGGTATACCTACCCCAAGGTCATGGCAGTATCATAGGAAGCCCGGGAGCAAAAAACTCCAACCTCTTAACTTTGCCACTTTGCCCTCAGTTGGCATTCAACCAAGCAAGGTCAAAGTGATAAAAATACGAGGTGCTTCGAATTGCCCGGGATCAGGGCATACATACCACAAAGTCATGGTACTTCCATAGGCAGCCCGCGAGCATAAAACTCCAACCTCGTAACATTGCCACTTTGCCCTCAGTTGGCATTTCACTATGTAAGGGCAAAGTGGAAAAAATAAGAGGTGCTCCGAATTGCCTGGGATCGGGGCATGCATACCACAATGTCAGGGTAGTAACATAGGAAGCCTGGGAGCAGAAAACTCCAACCTCTTAACTTTGCCACCTTGCCCTGAGTTGGCATTCAACTATGTAAGGGCAAAGTGGTAAAAATAAGAGTTGCTCCGAATTGCCCGGGATCGGGGCATACATACCACAATGTCATGGTAGTGCCAAAGGAAGCCTGCGAGCAGAAAACTCCAACCTCGTAACTTTGCCGCTTTGCCCTCAGTTGTCATTCAACTAAGTAAGGGCAAAGTCGTAAAAATAAGAGGCGCTCCGAATTGACTTGGATCTTGGCATACATACCATAATGTCATGGTTGTACCATAGGATGCCTGCGAGCAGAAAACTCCAACCTCTTAGCTTTGCCACTTTGCCCC
>QEOT01003928.1:8593-31613 GCA_003123785.1 Pterocarya stenoptera
GGGGTGTTGACGGCGTTGTGTAGGGGAGAGTGAGAGGAAAAGAGTAAAGGGAATTAAAAAATTCTGATTTTTAATCTAAGAGAAATTAAATTCTGACTTTTATACTGAATGGATTTGGATACACAATTCTATCTTATTTTATTTTATCTTATTGTTATAATTTTTTTAAATTTTTATATAAAAACATAATAAATAATTTAATTTTTTTAAATTTTAAAATAAAATAATAATAATAAATTAAATTTAATAATATTTTATTTAACTTTCGACAAAACATTTCATCTCATTTCATCTAAACTTCCTATCCAAACCTACCTGTAAGAAATCAAAGAATCTTTAATATAATGTAAGGGGATTAGACTATATTTAAATTAAATTTTGTTTTATTGATCTAAAAATAATATTTTTTATCATCAAATAAAATGATGAATTTTAATAAAATATTTCTAAGAGAATTAAATTATTCTAAATAAATAGAATTTTTAACATAAAATAAAATAATTAACTAAGAAAATATTTCCAAAAAAATAAAATCATTTAAATAAAATAAATTCATAATACTATATTATTTTTGAAACTCTACACATTAAAGAGGCTGGCTTAAAATTTTAGGTTTAGTCTAATAATACTAAAAATAGTCCATTTAAATAATTTGAACTTTTAAAATATTTAAAAGATTTTAAAATACTTTACTCAATTTAACATCATCTACTAGATAAAATAAATGCCTAGATTTAAAACAATTAGCGAACCAAAAATAAATAAAAGCGTTTCGTCACATGTTAAAGTTATATATCAATCTAATATTCTTGTCATGAAAAGTAAAAACTAGTGAGCTAATAAGCATAACTTTTTCTTCCTTAACTACCCCACAAGCTCTATTTTCTTAGGGTTTACATTCCATGTAGAATGCAAGTGCCAAGCAATAAAATCACACAAGAAATAAATGTGGATATAATTGATCGAGAGCAAAGTAAATACACGCTCAACTAAAGTATGTCAACCATAATATTTAGAGCATTGGCAATGGCTTATGCATTTTTTTATGCATCTTTATATTTACATAATATTTCTCTAGATTGGTCAATATTGAATTATGCATATTCAAAATTTTACATAGCTATGAATAATATTTTTTCAAATTTGAAGAAATATTATTCACTTTCTAAACATTATTTTACTGCTTTTTCTCTATCCTACTTATTAAACTCAATTTTATGAAATTTATATTAAGATAATTTTGATATATGAAATTTGTATTAAGTTGATGATATAAAGTGTTTTTTAGTACGTATTAATATTTATTGATAAAATTGGTCATTTTGATATATGAAATTGATAATATTTAGATATATGGAATTGAAATTTCTGAGCACATAGTGCTAATTGTAAAATATATAAAAAATAATAATTTAAAGAAAAAAATAAAAAATAAAAAATAAAAATATTTATTATTATTTGGTTCAAAGATACATAATCCAATATGAGAGGTTTTTTTTATATGTAAAATCAATCTTCAAAAAATGTGATGTTGAAGGCGCATATAGAAATTTGGGATGAGATGAGTTTGAAAATGTTGAATTGTTTATTTTATTTTATATTGAAATTTAGGAAAGTTGTAATGATTAAGTGAGAGAATATGAGATGAATTTGAAAAAGTTGAATTGTTTCTTTTATTTTGTATTGGAATTTGAAAAAGTGTAATAATGAAATTGAGATGAGATGAAAGTTTTCCGAAAACAAACGAGTAGTCCGTGCAAGGCAAAATCCTCGTTTCACTCAGTCATTTTTTTTCTTCTTTCATTGCACGCCCCCAAAGCTTGAACTTTTGTCAAGTAATTTTCAGATCATGTTAACACAAAATAAATTGAAACACTGACCATATGCAAAGTAACTAACTAAACCCACAGATATATAAAACCCAAACACAAAATTAAAACAAAACAAAAAAAATGAGAGAAGGTGATAGATGACGTGCCACACCCATCTGGCAAGATTTCCAATTCCTGTTAGTATTATTAAGACATTCCTGCAAATCATTGATGATATGTGTCTTTAGGGTTTAGGGTTTTACACGAAAATAAAAAATAAAAGGTAAATAAAAATAAAAAATTGCTTGTAATGAGGATTAAGAATAAGGTTACCTGCAGGGACAAATAGAGAGAAGAACACTCTTGAGCTGCTTCACATTCTCGTCATCATCATCCGCATTGCTCTGGTGAAGAGTTGGTTACTTCTGAGACCGAGACTGCTTGTTAGGCTTGCGAGAGATGAGATGAGTTGAAATAGTTTGTGAATAGTAATGAGATTTGTGAGTTGAGATGGTTTTTGAAAATTTTATGTGTTTGAATTGGAAGTGAGATGAGATGGTTTTAAGATACTGGAGAGGAGATCAGATGTGGATCCCACAAATAATTGTATAATATTTGTAATAATTTTGTTTTATTTATAAATATAGTTATAAATAAGTAATAATAATTTTTTAAATTACATACCCAATTTTGTTTTATAATATAATTCATAATAATATTATCAGATGATAATATTTTTATAAAATCAAATTCTATTAAAAATATCAAATAAAAATATATTTTATTTACAACATTCTTAAATAATTATGAAATATTTATAAAATCAGTTTATTTTATATTTTTATTATTATAAAAATTACGTATCGAGCAATAATTTATTAAAAGAAATTTGTGTATAGAATTGGAAAAATAAGTAATCTATCACAACACCTACAGTAAAATAAAATTTTACGCCTCATATATCATCAATACTTGATGAGAACTAATACATAAATTTCAATGAATCAAAATGTACTTGGAAATTTTAAAAAGTTTGAATAATCAAACTACACTCTTACAATCACAATATTTATGATATTCATGCCATCAGGATGATGTGCTGAAGCTGCCGGGTCACCAACTGTATGGTCATTCGGATTGAGCTGTATGTTCCTCCATTCCTCGAATAAGAAGTCGTCTGGCATCATCATTCTAATAAAATTATGTTGCATATAGCATGTGATGATCAGTAACCCTTGCCTCCCAACTGAATATGCAGGAATGAATCTTAATAATCTAAACCGTGATTTCAAGACCCCAAATGTATGTTCTATTACGTTATGAATGGTTGAATGACGATAATTAAAATAATCCTTATACCCCATAAATCCTCGCTGACCCTAACGGTCACTTATATGATATCTTTCTCTAGAATATGGAGCATAAATCTCCAATTACATGAGAACGCTAAATTAACTAGATAATAATGATCTGTTAACCCATTAACAACAAAAAAATCTGTTCCTTACCAACCATTCCCAGAGATATAACAAAATACATATAAAGAAAAATAATTTTTTAATAAAAATAATTAAATAATATTAGATGTTTACCATCCAAATGCCATGAAAATTGTTTGCAGGCCTGACTCAATGCATTGATAAATATGTATGTATCATGCGCGGTTCCCTTAAACCAGTGTACAGAAATGTGAACTTCATATTTAAGTCACATATACACAAGACGTTTTAGACAACTCATCCATGCTGATTGCAAAATGTCTCACGTACCTCTTTAGGTACAATGGCGTCGATCATGGTCCCATCAATCGCACAAACGCATTGCTGCAAACGAATAGCCCATCTGATTATGCTTGCCTACGTTCAAATAAATAATTTAAGCAAAACTACTGCATAATCCTTATTATACTTTATTATATACGAAAAACTGTTTACCTCAAACTAAGGATAATTTCTCAGGTTGGCTGCGATTGTTGGGTGCACTCCGGATGTGTGTTTTGGGTGAATAAGATGTGTCCCAAACCCACACAGGGCCTGTGTGACTTTTCTTATGTGCCGATTAATAATTTCTATTGAATGTTGAAACCATTAAGCCATAATGCGTTGTTCTTCTTCAAGCGCCACTATCAAACTGAATATGCCTATTTGTTTCTTGATAGTCACCCATTTTTTAGAATCCCTAAAAAATCCATTGTTCCGTAACAAGGAGAATAATGCGTAGAAGACATCAACCTCCATTCGGAATAACTTGCGAAAATTTCCCTGATTTCCATTCAAAACTTCTAGAATATATTGATGTCCCCGTAGGCCGGTATTATGTTGCTACTGTTTGAGATTCTGTCTCTGTCAACGACCGAGATTCCCAACAAGGTCCATGATTCCAACCTTGTCTTCTGCAAATTCATTACTACTATCAGTCACACTCCCATTAGGAAAGATGTCGTACGTATCGAGGTTCACGTCCATTGAGGAGGTTCCTGCTAACCAATTCGTATCATCCATACTCTACCACGTTCTACTATGTTGTCCGACTAAAATAGTTAAGAATTAGAATTTCATATATTGATAACATTATATTTTAATTCAGAAAGTGTTACTCATTTATTTTTAAGTTTTCATCAACCATCCAACATATTCTTGGTAAGAAAAAATATTAGTAATAAATATCGCACTTAATATCACATCCCAAAGATCATGGAAAAAGTTTAACACAACATACTTACCAATAACATAAACTCATCAAACCAATACATAATCGTCACATGAAACAAATAAAGTAGCAGTCATGGAGATAAAGTAATAAACACGGAAATAAAGTAGTAGTCATAGAAATACAGATAGCAAGAGTGGAAATAAATAAATGATAATTATCATGCATGCTCATCAACAATTCCAGGCCCAAAGTTCCCTCCCGACGGGATCTAAAGACAAGAAGCACTGTCACATATCAAGGTCACATAACTCTTTTATTGCACGATACCATTGTGGGCCCTCCAGTCGTGGGGAAATGTCGCTGAGCAATGTCATACAATGACTAATCGGATTGTAACCTCCATCTCTGCCCTCACTAGGCTGTGATCATTTGATGCACTTCACTAAACCCATAGCTTCCCCATCCTTATACCGCTTATGTCGCGCGATCTGTGTGCATTTAACCTCATCCAGGCATCTAGAGATTTCTTGATTGAGCGGGCTCATTTTTTTTTTTTTATGCCTACGTGATGAATGTGTATCTACACTGAGTGAGTGTGATTCCATCCCATCAAAACATCGATGTCATCAACCTCAATGCGAGATCCCTATCGACTACCCAATGTGGGAGAGCGCCGAGCTCGCATCTCTGAATCAAGCTGCCGCTCCTTGTCACTATTTGGGAGCAATTGTTTTTAGGCGTGTTGCAAGGTCCCGTATGCAACTGAAGCACCGAATATGGTGCACAACTCACAACTCCTCGTACTTTGGTAGGCCAAATGTCCGAAACCTTTCTCATTTATTTCTAACCTAAAACTTTCATAATACACATATGTTATAATAAAGTTGGACACAAGAAGAATTAGATAATAAGAGCACAAGTTAATTTTTTTTTACCCTGATGGCATTTTCCCAAGCCTCATCTCTCCCCATTACCGTCTTCGTGTCGGGATCCCAACCCATCCTGGTTTGGTTCATTAGATCGGTAAATAGACATTATTGGCCCTTCAACCTTTGAATTTTGCCCTGAATCTAGCTCGCGTCAAACACCCTCACACCAACAGCGGTGAGCCACTCAGCATAAGTGGTATCCTCTCTACTCGTGATCTTGTCAATCCTTAATCTACCATGAATGGTGTCTCGGTAAAGCATATCAATGAATACCTCCTCCATGCCAGTGCCCCAAATTTATTGATCAGGAATTTTTTTTCGGATCATCCATGTTTAATAGCTAAGAAATTGATAATATGGAAATGCAAGTAATTGTTCGTAAAATATGCAAAATTATAACCTCATGTCAAGTAGAATAGTTCTTTTGGTAGGGTAGACATGAAAAACAGAAATATTACTTATAACAATGTATTGAACATCATAATAAGTTGGGTATTAAAGCAATGCATTAACCTCAGTATTGTATCCTCCATCATAATACATCAGGTACTAAAGCAATGCATTAATTACGTGCATCTTCCTTAATCAAACTAAAAAAAAAAAAATAGTATCTAATTAAATTAAACTCACAGCGACAACCAACTACATGCATCATGAAAAAACATTATGAGTAAATAGGATAAACTTGATAGGGAAGTTGACTAATTAGGACCATCACATTTTGGTGATTTTTAAGTAATGCATAAAATTCCCTCTCTCATTCTAATGTATAAAATTTGACTAGGAAAAAGTTATGATAAATCCTCCAAAAAGAAAACCCTTTAACTAAAAACAATCGCCAAATACAAATCATCTTTATCAATACCAAAAAGGCACTAGCAAATACAAAAATCAAATTGCCAATCAACTACCCCTCAAACTGCCAAAAATCTCATAGATCCATATTTTTGTAAAAGGCCATGGTTTCTAATTGCCTATACATTTTTTCTGTGCTAAATATGGAAAACAGCTTGAACGATGGTTCAGTAGACTTTGGGATTTACATTTAGCATTAGCAAATCAAATAAAATTTCCTAATTCATCACAACAAATTTTGACCTGGGTGTTGCACTTGGCTATAAATAGAAAGCCATTTGATCTAAAAAATAGAGAGGGTATCCATAATTGGTAAAATCAAGTCGACAGTCATACATTCTAATGAAAAAAAGGGTTTTCAGGCAGTATTTTCTAAGACTAGTCACATTACATCCCCTCTATTTCACTAGACATAAGTTTAGTCATGAAAGTAGTTACATTCAAGTACAAAAAAAAGCAGCTACATTCAAGTATGGATGCCAAAAAATAAAAGTTCATACATGTAAAACAACATAGCAAGTAGTACCGAAATAAGAAAATGTATTATAAAGAATTAATACAAGTAATGGGTGTGGAGGGAAAATAGTTCATACTTGTTGTGATGCACGCAGTGATGGAGAAGAGCCTAAGTAGTAACGCTATTAGAACAAAAAAGTCCAAAGTGTATTAAGCTTAATATAAACTAATTCAAAAGTACATATAAAAACAATAAGGAATAAAAAATAGGGCTCGAAGACTGCCTGCTAATCAAACGCTCTATGTGAAATGAGTTTTTGCCTACTAAGCAATGACACGTTCTCCAATAATCTGATAGGGTAAACACAATAAAGGTTTCACTGAAATCTTTTTGGGACTTAGTTAGGCACAATTTGCAATTGCCAATCTGTTATTGAAGCCAGTCAACACGAAAAACTAATACATGAGTCTTAACATATTTTATACTTCATATATTATGTGGAATGACCTTGTGGAAGACGATCTGGTGTTGTTTGATGTGGTGCATATGGAGGGAAATAAATAACTAGAGTTTCCAAGACTCCAAGGATGATAGATTACCTAATGGTTGTTTTGTTCATTACACTCTACGAGTGGATGTCAGTCACTTTGTCTCTCTAGTTTTCATTTATGTGATTTCTTACTCTTTTCTTTCTGTCATTAAGTCTATTTGTGGTATTCTCCCCCTTTATACTCTAACTATACCTTTCTATAGTTTTAGGGGCTCTCTAATCAATATTCTTGTACAGTTTAGATTTTAGGCTGGTTAAAAAAAAGTTTTTGGGGCTCTCTAATCAATATTCTTACTTGTTTCTAGCTTATTTTCAAGACATTGTGGGCTCTCTAATTTGAAATTATGAATGTACATTTTGGAGGTAGATTCTAATAAGAGAAATGTTCTATGCCCATATTCTCAAAATCTTAGCAAAAACAATAAGGCACATCTTTGTACTTCCCTAAAAAACATTTCTATGAATTAATTAGACAAGAAAATATTTTCAACAATTTCCTTATGCAACATCAAACCATAGACATCACAACATATTAACAATTTCATTATGCAACATCAAATCATAGACATCCAACATATTTGTGCATTAAAAATTTTATCAAAATTAAATTCACATACTTAGAAAGACCATGTCCTTGGAGCCGTGGTTGTGATAGAATGTGCCCGTTGGAGTTTATGGTTAGATCTCTGAATTGAGGTGCGGTGTTTGCAACGAGCTAGAATGGTGGGTTTCATTTGTGTCGGCATGCATGAATTTGAAATGAAATGTGGTGTATAACACTCCCATTTCTACATTGTTTCGAGATTTCGAAAATCTCAAAACCCTAAATGCTACTGACCAGACTTTGGGTCAGGGGGCAAGGGAATCTCTGGCTAAACAAGCTGAGGTGGGTGTATGGAAATGGGGGCAGTCATTGAAGAGTTGGGTCGAAGGGACTTACCAAGCATGAGTTCAAAGGATATGGGTTGCGGAGCCGTGGGTGTCAATGCATTTGTAGGAGCTGCTGCCTTCCAACCATGATGTTGAATGGTTTGTACGGCGATTACAAGGGTGCTTCAAATGCTTCTCGTTCGGCTGCATAATCAACATGCAATAGATTGATAGGGGCAACGACATTGTGGATTTGAGAAGGAGCCCTCACCCATGCCATTTAGTGGTTCAAAATGGCTACTGTTTGGTGCAAAAAGGCACATGGTGGGTTTTCCTTGAAGAAGGGCTTTGCATAGATGGTGAGGGT
Organism: Pterocarya stenoptera; assembly: GCA_003123785.1. Taxonomy (NCBI): domain Eukaryota; kingdom Viridiplantae; phylum Streptophyta; class Magnoliopsida; order Fagales; family Juglandaceae; genus Pterocarya; species Pterocarya stenoptera. The sequence goes on from QEOT01003928.1 coordinate 17,085, forward strand.
GGGTGAGGGGCAGTGAATTTCTCATTACTCAGCCCGTGAAGCTTTCTGAAAAGCATTCTCAATCCAACGGTCACTTGAGTGACCTTTTTGTCTTATTTGAAAACACATGAAGTTGTCTTAAGTCCCTCTTTAGCAAGCGTCTGGATAAGAGATGAGTTTTCCGTACAAGCAACTCTATATCCAAACTGGGGCTAAGTGTTCAATTAAAGAAATTGATTAAAAAAGAGAACAACAAATATGTACTTAGGGTAGTGCTACCATGTCTCCTCAATTTACATCTATAAATCTAAGAAAAAGTTTTGCAGCAGAATTCATTTAATTAGAAATATAAAGCTCTTTTATAAACATGAGTTCCGACATTACATAAAATATCTAGGCTTCTGTTACCTCTTCCTCGGGCCTTGTCCGTATTGACGCTTTATCCTCATTTCATTCCTATGTGGGGCACTGTAATATCCAAACATAATAGAAAGACTCTACGCCAACCAATTTATTCAAAACTCCTTCAAAAATTATCCTTGATCAATTTCTTCCTCTTTGTAATTGAAATTTTTGAGTTTTAAATTTTCATAATTTATTATTATTATTTATCTATCCACTTCCCTATTAAAATAATTATATTTCATTTTAAAAATCTTCTATGCTCCAAACTTTGTATTACTTTTGTACCATGAGAAAAGAGTGTTAAATGGTACTTTAAAACTAGTACTTTAACCTCTAACTGGTTGTTTACTTAAAACTTCCTCTAGTTTAGACTAGTCATTGTCCAAATAATCTCTATCATCTATTTATTTGCATATTTCTTCATACTTTTTCATATTATTACTTAAACTTGTGGTGGCTGAAAGTCTATTTTCGCCCATTTTTCAAACTTGGCTTCTTCTTTCTCTCTCTATTTTTTTTTATCTCTCTCTTTTTTTTTTTGACCAACTTTTGCTCTGTTTTGTGTTGGAGAAATTTGATTGTTATTATATATATAAAAAAAGAAATTTGATAATTATACTTATTTAAATAAATATAGAGTAGTGCTACTATGCCCCCTCAATTTATCCACTTGGTGTGGCCCTTAGTGGAACTGCACTTTCCTTTTCTTTTTTGCTTTTTATTTCAAACAATTTTCAAACATGTTTAAATATTTAAAAAAAGTCAATACATTAATAATCACTTTCTTAACCATTACATAAAAAAAATATTAAAAAATAAAATAAATATATAAGCGGTCAAATTGAGAGGATAAATTCAGTGGGCATAGTATATTCTATGTTACTTAGAAAATAATATGATAGGTACCATGTTTTTGTAGTGTTATTGGTTGAGAAAATTTTATTTAATTATTTCATTATTAAGTGCTTAATCAAGGTAGGAATAAACATTTTACTACGAATAATGTTAATACAATTTTAAAATATGCAAAACGCATGCACTCTATTTGAAAAAATAATAATTTCCATCGTTAAAAATTTCTTTTTCACGTAACTTCTAGATAGTAGGATAGGCTTCTTATTCTCCAACAACTAATTTACTTCAAAAAAATATGATGAGTTATCCCGTTTGGATTTAGAAGTGATCTTCACTCATCTCATTTCAACTTAACTCATCTAATCATTATAACTTTTTTAAATTTTCACACAAAATATAATAAACAATTCAACTTTTTCAAATCTAAAAAAAATAATAATATTAAAAAATAATATTCAAATAATATTTTATTCAACTCATCTAAAACCATCTCATCTCACTATCCAAATGGCACCAAATGGTGGTTTTTTGTAAAACATATTTATATTTCTTGTGATATTTAGTAATTTCAATCAATTATTTTATTTTTTTAAAACATAATTCATGACAAGAAAAAGTAAAAAAAAAAAGAGTTGGTGCAAATTTTCATTAACCATGGTTAGTTTGGGAAGCATATTTGGCTAACCATGGTTAGTTGGTATGGTTAACACAAAATTGGAAATAAAAATACCCCCATTGAATGCGAAAATATAAGAGAGACACCAGAGACGACACCGCAATGCTCTAAGCATAAAATAAAATGAAATAAAATACAGGAAAAAAAAAAAAAAAACGAAGAGAGCTATAAATCCTCTTTCTGATAATCCGATGCTCTGAGTTTGTTCGTAAATTTGATTTATCGAACATTTGCTCCAATCCGGTACGTCTCGATCGTCGATATTTGATTTATAAAAATAAACAAATCTGTAACTTATGTGGGGGATCTTCTGTAATTGTTAACATGGCTATATGAATCCTTGGGACTTTCTTTGATGCTTTATTGATCTATGGGCTGGTTTCGAATTTAGATTTGCTATCGGAATTCAAGTAGATTCTTTGGATTTTGATCTTTTGTCAGTTGGGTATGTTGTAAACGCATTGATGATTGGATTCTCGTTTCTGGGTCGAAATTTTGGAAGACTATTTTGGTTCTCTTTCTGCCGCCGAATCTGATTGCCATACTTCAAATAATAATATTCGCTGTTAAGGTTTCTAGTCCTTGTTGCATGCAATGTTTATAATCTGTTTTAGTCGTCTCGTCTGTATTTGCTATAGGTAACTGATGTTCTAAGCTCGGATTATGAATCTCTGCAGTTAATGCTAATTTTGATAACACATATATTATTTTCAATAGGTATTATATTATTGATTACTGAGTCTTTCAGCGTTTCATGGAGGGTTTATAGATAGGTGATATATAGACTTGATGAATGTGTTGACAGATATTGTTTTGTGCAGCTTAAAATGGCATCAATGGTTTCTAAGGCTAGCAGTAGTTTTAGCTGTCAAGTGTCTCCTTCAGTTTCGATGGAAGAAAAGGGAAGTAGGAATAAGAGGAAATTTCGGGCTGATCCACCTGTATGCGACGAGAGTAAGATTATTTTGTCGCCTCAAATTGAATGCCCAACTTATGAATTTTCAGCAGAGAAATTTGAAATCAACTCGTGTATTGGACAAGCAAGTGCCTGTGATCTGTGTAGTGTTAACCAGGACCATTCTGATGGGTTGAAACTTGACCTTGGGTTGTCTAGTGCTATTGGCTCATCTGAGGTTGGGCCTAGCCGGCCTAGAGAAGAAATAGAGGCAGGTGAATCCCAAGATGCTGATTGGAGTGATCTTACAGAAGCTCATCTTGAAGAACTAGTTTTAAGCAATTTAGATGCCATTTTCAAGAGTGCAATTAAAAAAATTGTTGCTTGCGGTTGCACAGAAGAAGTTGCTACTAAGGCTATCTTAAGGTCTGGCATTTGTTATGGGTATAAAGATACAGTGACAAATATAGTGGATAATGCTTTAGCATTTCTTAGAAGTGGCCAAGAGAGAGATCCCTCAAGAGAGTACTATTTTGAGGATTTAGAGCAGCTGGAGAAGTATGTACTGGCAGAGTTGGTTTGTGTTCTTCAAGAAGTTAGGCCTTTCTTCAGCACTGGGGATGCAATGTGGTGCTTGTTGATTTGTGATATGAATGTGTCACATGCTTGTGCAGTGGGTGGAGACCATTTGAGTACTTTTGCATGCGATGGGTCCTCAGGTGGGATTTCTTGTATTTCCACTCAACCCCAGTTGAAAACAGAAACCAAAAGTTTGGAATTGAATCTTCCAAGTCCTCTGAAACCATTTACTTGTTCTCATGGTACTGAATCCGAGGCNAAAAAAAACAAAAAAAACAAAACAGCCTTGTTATATTGCTTTAATGGCTCATTCTTCAGTTGTATTGAGTGAGGCTAACCAATGCATGATGTGGGCGGTGGGAGTTTCTCATCCCCAATCTATTGCCTAGGTTGGGTGCGATGACATTATCTGTTGCACCTTTAGATCAACCCTTAAATAGATTCAACAAGATTTCTTGAATATACAGCAATAAATAATAACAAAAGTTACGCCCCCTCAGAATATAACAAAAACGCTATAATTTGCCTCCAGGTTGAGCAAATCCTTGATTGATGGAATAACCTAGGTCCCTCTGCCTAAAAGGAAATCCAATGCAGGCATTGAATAAGGATAATCCTAACATATCCGGACTTGTTTACATTTGTTCCACTTTTTTATCAGCACATGCTTGAGGGCCTGTGCACAGCATGTATGCAGACATTTTTAAGCTATGAAGCTCCTGAGACTTTTGTCCATTTTATTTTCTTTAGTACATCTGAAGCATCTCTCTTTTTTGCTGACCAAAAATTACTCCTGAAGCAATTTTTTTGAAGCATCTTGGAAGTGTAAAAGTATATTATTATCATTATTGTGGTATGAGCCATCGTTCGAGAGTTCATGTTAATAGTGCAGTCAAATGTTAGAGCATACTACTGTTAAATTCACAGTTCCTCAAGGTGCTTCTGTGATTATGAATTTATCTCTGCACCCTTTCTCATTGAAAAGGAAAAAAAAATATATATCACAGGATAGACGGAAACATGAGGAGAAAGTAAAGGGAGGACTACTTATGCAAGCCAATTCCATTAAAAAAGAAAGAGAAGAAATCGAGGCTTCTGCAAGATCAAAGGAGAATATGATTAAATCCAAAGCAGAGAAGAATCTGATGAAATACAAAGATGATATTCAGAAGCTTGAAAAAGAGATCGCCCAATTGAGACTGAAAACTGATTCTTCAAAAATTGCTGCACTCAGGAGGGGCATTGATGGAGGTTATGTCACCAGACTCACGGACCTAAAAAATAGCCCAGATCACAAGGATCCCTGGATCCCTTATATCTCTGAAGTTGTAAAAGATTTTCAGGACTACTCTGGTGCTGGTGTCAAACGTGAACGGGAGTGCGTGATGTGCCTTTCTGAGGAGATGTCTGTGGTTTTTCTTCCGTGTGCTCATCAGGTAGTGTGTCCAACATGCAATGAGCTCCATGAGAAACGGGGGATGAAGGATTGCCCTTCTTGCAGGAGTCCCATACAGCAGCGAATTTCTGTTCGTTATGATCGTTCTTAGTTGTTTTGGTAATGGAGTTGAGTGTTCTGAATAATGATAATAGAACTCCTTTGAAATGAATAATTCATTTGAACGACCCTTTTCAATGGATGGGAAAATCAAGCTGCCTTACTTTGCCGGGCTGATCCTCTTGTGCTTTCCCTCTTCTTCCATTGTTTTATATGCTCTTTGCTTTCATTAAATTGTGTTGAATTGGATTTCAACAACTGGCTCTCCTCATGGATTGATTGTTCAAGGAAGAGGCTGAGGATGAAAGTTTTCATTTCTATATCCACATTTACTTGCATAAAAGATAGAATCTGTATGAGCTGAAGCTGCTAAGAGGCCTCAGAATTGGGTACTACCAAACATGATTTTGCCCTAAAATCATGGTGAAAGTGTTTGTCTTTGCCTGAAAATATCGGCCTCATGGAATTGTTTGTACATAACAATGACATAATGTTGGTACCATGTACGTACCAAATTGTTCATCAGTCTCTGGTTATATAGTGCCTCAAGCTGGACCTAATCAGTAGGCCAGGCTTTACTTATTCTTTGTCAAATTTTATATAAATCCGGCTCTCAAGGGTTGACCAAACAGTTATTCACTCTATGGACCAAAACAAGCCTCGCGGAATTGGTTCTAAGCTGATCTAAGCTATATATTATTCTTGGTTCTGGCTTTGTTTTAAAGATTTGAAGAAATGAGTTTTTGTATTCAACAGAGAAAAAAGATTAGAAGTCCAGATCAAATTATAAGCGAGCATATTTGATGATTTGATCAGAATTTCGCTCGTTGAAATTTGGATCCATTAATCACCATATCAACCTTAACATAGTCATGTAAAATTTTAAAAAATAATATTATATCTTATGGAATAACACAATTATAAGTTAATTGACAATCCATATGTCAAATATAGACAAAGTCATGTCAGAGGGTGGAGGTGAAGGTTCCAGGATGTTTATAAGGAAAATTAAATTAATAAAAAACAACATAGCGAGAAGTGTAAGTATGGCAAGTAGGTGGGTGATAGCATTTGTACACACGATGCTGATCACTATAGCCTAAAAAGACACATGGTAAGATTTTTTGATCAAATTTATTTTGTTTGGTGTCCCAAGTATATGGATAACATTTGGAACAAAAAACACGCGAAGAACAATAATCAGGAAAAGTTCCATAAATAATTGAAAAAGGTGATTGTAAATCAAGAGTAGTAGTGGGAAGACGATTAATTAAAAATGTAGTAGTAGCAAAGGCTTCAATTCAAAAGCATTTTGGAACACCACTGTGGAAAAGCATCGTCATACCAAGTTCACGGATAGTACGGTGATGACATTCCACAACGATAATCTGTTTAGGGGTATGGGGGCATGAAAACTAATGAATAATGATGCCTTGTTTTAAATGAGAGGGTAAACTGAGTGTTAGCAAATTCACTACCACCATTGGTTTGAAATTTTTTTATTGAATTAACATTCTAGATATTTTTCAAAAATTTAAAAAGTCAAGAAAAAATTAGATTTTTTGCAGAGCAGAATGAACCACATAAATTTAGAAAAGCATCAACCAAGCATGCATAGTAATGAAATTTACCAACAGGAATAACAGGGGCAGGTCCCCATAAGTCATAATAAACTTTATAAAAAATAGTATGACTGAAACTAGAAGAAGGTAAAAAAGGAAATTTGCTCAGTTTGCCTAAATGGCAATTTAGGCAACTTTCACAAACATATTGGGCTTTATTGGTGCAAAAAATTTGAATAAGTCATTTGAATTTGAGGACTTGGATAGCAAAGACCTGAGGATGTCCCAAACACTAATGCCACACTTCTTTAGAGGCAGTCCAGAAATGAGTGGAGAAGTGTGCTTCGTAAGGTGTAGATAAGGTGTAAAGATTACCCTTTCGTCATCCGCTCATTAGGACACGGTTGATCTCCCGTTTCTTAACAACAAAACCAACACCATAAAATTCACAGTTATAAGGATAATTATTGGTAAGTTGCCCAATAGATAACGAGTTTTTTGCAAGTGCTGGCACTAAAAGAACATCACGTAATTTAATTTTAGTGGTATCATTATTTATGTACGTATCACTAATATATGTAATAGCAAGAGAACTACCATTGCCAATAATGACAACTTCAATAACAAAATAGCGACATAAATTTTCAAGCACACTCGGATTACCTGTCATATGGGTAGATGCTTTAGTGTCTGCAATCCATTCATTATCAGGAGAAAGATTTTCCAACATCATGGCAGCCAGTGATTGAAGAATATCATCAGGCTGGAACGAGTGATTAAATTTGTTCCAGTACTTAAGAGCAACATGGCTTTTTTTACCACAACCACAGATTTGATAGGTGTCTGGTAGGTCACTGACCTTGTGGTGATTGGCCGATCATTGGGCTCACGTGTAGAAGAGCGAGCTCTTGAAGGAGCCCCTGTGTGAGACTCTTGGGCCAAATGGCTTGCAAGGTGAAACCCTCGGCCACCACCACAGTGGTCCTTAGAGGCCAGTGCACCTGTCTGCTATCCATAGAAAGCAAAAGATGAGTTAGAATCATGAAGAGAAGTGCGAATCTTATACCCTTGGAGGAGTGGGGGGGATCTCGTCGTAGGAAAACATGGGGGGTTTTAGCATCGAGATGGTGAACGGCTCATAATGGGCACTGAGGTTGTTCAACAGGGAAAACACCTTCATCTTATCAGCAACTGGTCGTCCGATTGAAGCCAAGTTGTCGCAAAAGCCCTTAAAGGTTTAGAGGTGATCTGCAAGGGGTGTCATGGGTGTTGAGTAAGGTGAAACTCTCGCTCCTGAGAGTCATGGGCATACACTGCCTTGAGGGCCACCCAGACTTGGTGGGCAGAGTCCAAGCCCACAACGAGGACAAGTGCCTCTTTCGAGAGAGTGCCAATGATCCACCCTCTTAGTAAGCTGTCAAATTTGCGACACTAAAGGTAATCTGGTGTTTGTTTTGGTTTGCCCAAGCTCGATGCTCCATTAAGAGGGCTATCAAATTCTAAAGGGGTAGAGTCCTCACGAAGGAGATGATCGACTAGATCTTGGCTCTCAATCAAGGCTAGGAGTTGCTTACACTAGAGGGTAATTGTTGTTGTTGATTCGTACAATAACAAAGTTACCCACGTTGAAAGCAATGGTGGCTATGGAGGAAGACTCTCTTCACTCTCACTAATTTGTATTTGTCAGATTTCATATCAAACTTAGAAAAAATTGAAGCATCACTAAGTTTGTGGATCAGGTTATTCTTATTGGGAATAAGATACCTAATTTATTTCAATATCTTGTTTAGGGGTTTGTAATTAATAACTAGGTGAGAAATCCCTCTCTCAATCTCAGCATTTTTCTAAACTTAGAAAGCGGTACAAGACCAAGGTGACTTACTGTGCCTAAAAATTTTTTTAGTGAGCAAATCATAGATTTCATTTTTGAAAAATTTTAAAGTCTCGCTGTTCATTTTTGCAAATTATAGGTATATTCTTTTCTGAAAAGTCTTTAACAATATATATATCTCCTTCGGTATTAAATCTACAGGCTAGCCGGACATCTCCTCCTAGACTCAATTCTTATCGAGAGTTAAAGTCAAAAACAGAAGAAGAGTTCCTATTAAGGCTACATGAGATCCATTGCTGGCTAGCTCTGGGGTGAAGGGAGGAGCTTCAAGCCTCTCCTCCTATACACCCTCTCCTCTACCACTAGGGGTGTAACCGATCTAGTTTGATTTCGTTTTGTACATTTTCTAGAACTGAAATGGTATATACTGGTTTTGAAAATTTAAAAACCAATATCGGACTGGTCTTTCATTACCAAAACTGAAACTTTTGATTTTTCACATCTCCTTCTAGACTCAATTCTTATTGAGAGTTAGAGTTAAAAACAGAAGAAGAGTTCCTATTAAGGTTGCATGAGATCCATTGCTGGCTAGCTCTGGGGTGAAGGGAGGAGCTTCAAGCCTCTCCTCCTATACACCATCTCCTCTGCCACTAGGGGTGTAACCATTCTAGTTTAATTTGGTTTTGTACATTTTTTAGAACTGAACTGGTATACATTGGTTTTGAGAATTTAAGAATCGATATTGGACTGGTCTTTCACTACCAAAACTGAAACTTTTGATTTTTCCGATTTCGGTCCGGTTCGGTTCAGTTTTTTCAATTTTATATATTATCTATGTTAGTAATAATATGATGTTTACATATACTAAACTATTAATCTATTTATATTATAATATAAGTACATTATTTTATAATAATTAACACATATACTAGTATAGTATTGAATTTAACTATAGTCAAGTACTAGACTTTTTATACGAACATATATGATCAAATGTGAAAAAATGTATTTACAAAAAGAATATATGTATATTATATAATTTATTATGCCAAAAATGTATTTATCATTGATATATATATATATGAAAAGTAAGTTTATATTAATAAATTAATATTAATATTTATGTTTAAGATTAAATTTTTTATATTATAAGATTAAAACTTATATGTTATATTAAATGTTATATTAAAAGTTACAAGATTAATTCTATGTTATATTATATATTATATTAATTTTATGTTATAAGATTACTTGAATAATAATATTAGAATTTCTTGTTATATTAATTAAAAATTTAATATATAATATAATATAAAAAATTATAAATATATATACTGGTTTGGTTTGGTTTAAACCGATTTTTAAAATATGAAAGCCATTACCGCGTGCCGCACGGGTTTAGGACCCGTTTTGGTTCTTAACAATCGGTATCGCACCATATAGCTTACATACTGGTTTGATCTAGTTCAATCGATTTTTCAAAATTTTTTTAGACCCCTATTTGCCACACTTGACCATTACAAGTCTCTTTTTTAGTTTTTCCCTCTTTTCTCCATGTATGGGTTCTATTCTCTATTTTTGTTAGAACTACTCAAATATATGTTAAGGTGCAGTTTAGATAGTGCTCGTTAGGATAGTGAGATGAGATAGTTTTATATTAGCTGAATAAAATATTGTTAGAATATTATTTTTTAATATTATTATTGTTTTGAGATTTGAAATGGCTGAATTATTTATTATATTTTGTGTGAAGATTTAGAAAAGTTGTAATGATGATATGAGAGATAAGATTGTTTCTGTATCCAAACGAGCTGAGATGAGATGAGAGTTGAGAGTTGAATAAAATATTGTCATAATATTATTTTTGTAATCTTATTATTATTTTGAGATTTAAAAAAGTTGAATTATTTATTACATATTATGTAAGAATTTAAAAAAATTATAATAATTAAATGAGATAGGTTGAACTGAGCTTAATATCCAAACCAGATCAAACTATAGTTGTCTAGCTACCCGTCAACAGCTGACACACACCACATGATTTCCACAAGATGATGGATCATCTAAAAATCCTATCTATGTTAACGCGTGAACCTCATGATGATGTGCCACTTAATTATGGTATTGCGCATGAAGCTAGCCCATGAGCCACTCCACTTTGATCACTAGTTCATGGCCGACACCTCCATGATCTCATGATCCAATATTTATCCCTCCTCTTTTCTATTTTTCTTTCTGCAGGTTGCTATATTTGTGTACAAGTATATATAAAAGTATGTGTGAATAGTGATTGATGAGAATAATTTTTCTTTATCAATAATCCTGACTAGTGTGCGCCTCGACCACTACGAAACAACGTTCAATTAGCTCGGCCTACCACTTTTTTTTGAGTTAACTTTAATTGAAAATTGAGTAATTAATTTTGTCCATAGATATGTCCTTATTTGATAATGCAAATAAGGTGGGATAAAACATTTTCAAGGAACGATCATCTCGACACAGCTCCATGATCAATCATCATCATGTGCGTCTTCACCAGTAGTACTTGTCTAATTGGGACCATATATATATATAAGACATGATGAAATGGTCACAATATAAGATAAATCATAACAATCCTACGTCAATAACTGACCACACCTTATTATTTCCGTTAAATACGTGATTTAATTACATGAGGTGTATAAATCATGACAAGTTAGATCATCGACCATTTAATTGGTACGATATCCTGAATTATTCTAATTATTTTAAATGTTATTAAATTATCACTACAAGAAAAATGATCTTTTGCGACTAGTTATTTCTAACGAAATGACTATTTTCAGTTAAAATGAGTCTGTTATCGTCACAAATAATCATTTTCGTTGCAAAACAGTGGTCACAAATACCTGTTTTTCTTATAGTATGTTATTTTTAGGTGATTGTTGGAGAGTCTTACCCGTCTAATTAATATTTCTCATTTCATGATCATCATTGGTAAGTAACACCGGCCATCATCTTTCCCATTAGAAAATACGTACGTGCGTGTATGCATGTATGTATTCTTCCCATGAATTGAACGTACGGACGTACGTATAAGAGACAAACTAAGAGACGCCAGCAAACATATTGCATATAATGTCGTCTAACCTTAGAAAGATCAGGGAAACTAGCTACATGATGAATATTGACGTTAGACAAAAACGTACGTAAGAAAAAGAAGAAGCTGAAATATTACATTATAACCATAAACAAATTAATTTCCTTGGGTTTTTCTCATGGGTATTTCTCCATGCACAAACCACAAGAATTAAAGGGTTTAATTTGATCTCTAGAAGATTCACGTACAAGCTGTTATAATTGGCGGCCGGACTCCATGCAACCAAGTTCGAATCCATCAAACTTAATTATAAACATGGGAATTTAATTATACGCACACGAAAACAAGGCAACAAGGTACGTAAAAGAAAGCCACACTCGAACGTAATTCTTTAGACTTCTGTCGTCGTTGAGGATACTGCTGTAGTAGTACCAATAGTACTAGTAGTACTAGTAGTACTAGACTTGGAATCCTTCGAAGACTCAGTAGTACTACTACTTTTAGGGTATCCGATTCCATGGCGCTTGTAAGGAAAAGCCATGAAAACCACACTTGACGCCGCACCAACAATAGGAGGCAACACCTTGAGCAAAGTTTTCTCAGTGGAAGCCGACACTGGATAGAAGCACCCAACAGTATTTTGATCCAAAAGCACGACGACTCCAAACACAGACACCGTAAAGAAGGCATGAACGAAGTCGGAAAACCGAAGCTTATAGGACGACAAGTCAACATTCTTGGACGCCGTTGAGGGCCAAAGACCCTTCAACGTTGCAATCCCATAGTGGGTTTTCTTGTCATCTCCGACATAACCGTCGGTGAAAGTAGAAAAGAAGCAAGCCAGACCATAGAGACCAACGAGGATGGAGGTGGGCAACTTGTACTTGAAGGTGTTACAGTGGCCATAGTTGGATAAGGCAGGGCTAAGGACCTGGTACTTAAAGACTGTCCCCGTCGGGAGGAGCCTCACTAGGTTTCCAAGACCTGAAAATGTTTGCTCCTTGATGGTTTTCTGGCTGGAGCTTTCGTTAGAGTTGGATGCACTCGTGGCCATGGATATGGGTGTCTTTTGGTGGGATTATTCTTCGGGATGAATAAGGAGGATAAGAAACCAAGTGTTTCTTTGCGTGCTTATGGGAGCTAGCGTGCAAATAGCAACGAACTTGATCTTCATGGCTATTTATAGAACGCCCTGTAGAAGAGATGGCTTGATTTATTTTGATTAGAATACTATTATCTTGACTAGGAAATGAGATATTGTATTTATTTACTTTCATATTTCATATAAATAGGTGGCCATCTTTCTTGGACATAATATTAAATCAAATATACAAATCTATTTTTACTCTTCTACGTGATGGCATCAGAGCCTCGGGTTTTTTTTGTAGATTCTTTGCATAATTTTTATCGTGAATTTGCTGTCGCTTGGTACTTTCCAACCAGCTTCATCGTAGCTAGGTAGTTAGTTCTGAAATCATATTTCAGAATCAAGTTCACAAAATACAGATAGTCTGGTATGTAATTAAAAGACTCGATCTCATCCGCCTTCAGATGCGCTGCCATTGCCCATCACAATATCAGCTGTTGACGTTGACCATGGACCATTGACTTTAATCGTTGACCCTTGACAATTAGTTTAAATTAGAGGGCTGTCCGCTCATTTTCATGACCGTTTGGTGAAAATTGTGTTTTTATTTATTTTTTTCAATTTTTTATTTATATATTTTTATTATTTTAAAATATTTTTAAAAAATATAAAAAATATATCAATACACTAATAGTCGCTTCCTTAACTACTAAGTAAAATAAATTAATTTTTTAAAAATATATAAGATGTTAAAACTAGGAGACAAATTGAGTGAAGAAAATAACATTTTTCTAAATTAAATGCACATTGTACAATAAATTAAATAGAAAATTAGTTCCCATTTAGAATTTCAGTCCTGTATGTGCACGTCATTGACGTTAGCGCTTATATTATTAAAAAAAACTTTCAAAATCAAATCTTCGGAACCATGTCCTGAAAGCTCAAGCGCTACAGAGCTTTACAGACATGGATTCAGGCTAGAAAGCTTAATTAGTACATGGAAAAACTCAATTATCACCACAACTACGGGTAACGGGACTTCCAGGATCAATATCAACGGTAGGCAAAATAAACAAAAAAAAAAAAAAAATATTACAAATGCACGTTGAAACACATATAATCATAGACAAAGAAAAGACTGAAAAAGGAGAAAAAATACAATCGGGAAAGGAAAATCCATCCAAGTTTCTGGATGCGTCGAGATGTTTCTTGCGAAGGCCATCACCTCTTCGGTTACATCGACAGCATTGCCGATCTCCTCCTCTGATCCAAGCTGCAGGAGAAAATTGGAAGCTAATTAGGTGATCTCTGACACCGTTTTGTTGGTCGATAGCTTTGACAAGCCGGTCTTAAATTTCCCGCTAATCTCGGCAAAATCGCTGCGGATTCTGAAGATCATGTCCTTTTTGGAGGCTTTGTGATCGGAAGGTTGAGGGTTATGGTTCTGTGATCGGAAGGGGTTTCGACCAAAGGGAGGGCAAGGGAGATTCGAGCAGATCTAGGGATGGAATTAGGGAGTTAGGAATAATCAAAATGCACCATTTCAACGGAGGACGGGTTCATCATGGCGATTTTCTTCTTCAACGTCCCAGCGGCAAGTAGGATGTCCTGCGATTAGAGTTTTTCTTAGAATTTTTATTCCAGAGAATGCTTAAAGTAGGGATTTAGACGCATGTTAGTTCTTAATTCTCTCCTCAAAAGTTGCAATGATCTTATGACTTAGAACAGAACATGCACTCATCAATCAGTCTATGTCAAAATCAGCAATGCTCTATTTCTTATTGTAAGCCGGTGTCTAGATCGAGCACAGTACTCTTCGTGTAATTAACGTGACAAAATTTGATTTATAAATTACTGTTGACTTTAATTTTGTCTCTCTTTTTATTGGGGTGGGGTGGTTTGGGTCCTGAGAGGAAGACAAAAGTTTAAAAATGTCCCAATTTTGTAAATGCAATGGGTGGTTAATTTGGGCCCTAGCTAGGTCACTGGTCTTAAGTTGGGCTGCCAAATAGAACAAGAGTGTGGTAGAGCTTCGTCCCTTCAACTCAAGGTCGCTAGGTCATAATTAGTAATTCTCTTTTTT
>QEOT01003928.1:31963-51240 GCA_003123785.1 Pterocarya stenoptera
AAATCCATCCAAGTTTCTGGATGCGTCGAGATGTTTCTTGCGAAGGCCATCACCTCTTCGGTTACATCGACAGCATTGCCGATCTCCTCCTCTGATCCAAGCTGCAGGAGAAAATTGGAAGCTAATTAGGTGATCTCTGACACCGTTTTGTTGGTCGATAGCTTTGACAAGCCGGTCTTAAATTTCCCGCTAATCTCGGCAAAATCGCTGCGGATTCTGAAGATCATGTCCTTTTTGGAGGCTTTGTGATCGGAAGGTTGAGGGTTATGGTTCTGTGATCGGAAGGGGTTTCGACCAAAGGGAGGGCAAGGGAGATTCGAGCAGATCTAGGGATGGAATTAGGGAGTTAGGAATAATCAAAATGCACCATTTCAACGGAGGACGGGTTCATCATGGCGATTTTCTTCTTCAACGTCCCAGCGGCAAGTAGGATGTCCTGCGATTAGAGTTTTTCTTAGAATTTTTATTCCAGAGAATGCTTAAAGTAGGGATTTAGACGCATGTTAGTTCTTAATTCTCTCCTCAAAAGTTGCAATGATCTTATGACTTAGAACAGAACATGCACTCATCAATCAGTCTATGTCAAAATCAGCAATGCTCTATTTCTTATTGTAAGCCGGTGTCTAGATCGAGCACAGTACTCTTCGTGTAATTAACGTGACAAAATTTGATTTATAAATTACTGTTGACTTTAATTTTGTCTCTCTTTTTATTGGGGTGGGGTGGTTTGGGTCCTGAGAGGAAGACAAAAGTTTAAAAATGTCCCAATTTTGTAAATGCAATGGGTGGTTAATTTGGGCCCTAGCTAGGTCACTGGTCTTAAGTTGGGCTGCCAAATAGAACAAGAGTGTGGTAGAGCTTCGTCCCTTCAACTCAAGGTCGCTAGGTCATAATTAGTAATTCTCTTTTTTTTTTTTTTTCAAATTTTCCTAATTTCACAGCCTTTTTATCACATTTGTCTTACAATAGTAGGTTTGGTACATAAGTAGAAGATCCGATATTTATCGTACAGTAGGTTTGGTAAATAAGTTTCAATCGAATCTAGGTAAGGAATACTGACAAGCAATAAAACGTATATTAAAGTATTTATAAGATATCAAAAATATGAAATTGTGCTTTGAAATCAATAATCTATAATTAATTGAGTTGCGATGGTTTGGATTCAGAATTACTTAAGATGGTTTTAGATGAGTTGAGTAAAATATTGTTAGAATATTATTTTTAATATTATTATTGTTTTGAGATTTAAGAAAGTTAAATTGTTTATTATATTTGGTGTGAAAATTTTAAAAAATTGTAATAATGAGATAAAATGAGTTACAAATCTAAACAAGAGCTTAGTGGACATAAATTTTTATTTGGTGGAACAATAAATTTTTTTTTTTGTTGTTGAGTAAGAAATATGCAGGTTGTGTTGTTATGGAAGGAGGATATATTGCTTGCAATACTTTAAGAAAAATTTTTGGGAGAAGCCTCAGTTGGTAGCAATCATTTTGCACATAATACGTAGTTTTATCCAAACCGTCAATCTTTTAAAGTTGAAATTATGAGAGGAAAAATGAGAGGAGGAAAAGAAGCCATATAATGAATGTAAAATGTGTACTACTATAATGACTTCTCTCAAACATTACTCATTCTATAATGATTAGAGTGATGCCGTAGGTTTGACCAACGCGCGCCTACGTACGTCGTACACCATGAAACAACAAGCTCTGATCCTACCATTCATGTGAGTTTCGCTTTTATTGGAAATTGACTTTTATCCATCTATCCTTTTTTTATAATGCAAATTAAGGAGGTGGAATACAAAGTCTTCAACGTACGATCATCTCGCGCGACAAAGCTAACATCAATGTGCATCTTCTCGTGATCAAGTTTTGCTTGTGAAATCATTATTTATTTTAAAAGTTTAATCTGGTAGCTAAGGGTTTCACATTATTTATTTTAAAAGTTTAATCTGGTAGCTAAGGGGAGGTAGATTTTATTATTTATTTTATATTTTAACACTCCTCTCACTTGTGAGTTAGATTTTTCTTCAATGAGTAGTTTCAACAAGTGGAATATTTAATAAATAAAATAGAGTGTAGAGTTAGAATTCGAACTCAGGACCTCTGCTCTAATACCATGTGAAATCACCACTTGTCCCAAAAGTTTAAATTGATGGAAAGAGTTAGATTTTATTATTTATTTTATATCTTAACATTGCTCGCATGCAATAAATGAATCAAAGTCATCCCACCAATAGATTATTCAAATTACTGTCTTCATTATATATGACGACCAAGTCTTTTTTTCATATAAGAGAACAGTACCTAATTATTATTTTCATTAAGAAAAATTCTACTCATAAGCTTCTTACATCTTATAAATATGTTTTTATTTTATTTTTATATGTTTTTATATTTTTTTCTCCTCAACGGTTGTGTGGTGTATGACTGTTGAATATATAGAAGAACTGATCTTTCATTAAATAAATTTATGTATGGTAGGAGAATTTGCACTCGTGTGTGTGTGTATATATGATATCTTGAATTATTCTTATTTTCGGCTAACATTATTAAATTATGTTATTATTTAGATGATTGTTGGAGATTCCTGTTGAGGATAACTGGAAATCCACCTTCAACAAGTCTGCACCGGATTTTCAGCATCCTCCATATTATAAGAGATTACATTTGCAGAACTTGTAATTGTTTCTTTTCATTTATATGTTACCTTGTACATCTCTTATAACCAATATATATCGATCAATGGAAACGTATGCCACCCCTCATTGTGTGGTGATTTTACGGAACACTTTCAATTCTCATTTTATGATCAATAGCGCCATCATCTTTCTTAGGGAAGATTTGGATAGTAAATTGAGATAAGGTGAGATGGGATGAAAGTTTAAAGTTAAATAAAATATTGTTAAAATATATTTTTTTTGTTTTAAGATTTAAAAAAATTAAATTATTTATTGTATTTTATGTGAGAGGTTGAAAAAATTATAATGATTAAATAAAATGAGATGAGTTGAGAAATTCTCTCAATCCAAACAAGGCCTTAGGCGCGTGTATGTATGTATGTATGTATTGATCTTCCCATGATTTGAACGTACGTAAAGAGTCGAGACAAACTAATTAATTACAAGTTCAACTAATTAATCGACGCCAGCAAACATGAATATCATGATGTCTAACCTTATTAGAGCACTAGTAGTAAGCTCAACAAAGTTAAATTTTAGCAAAGAATAGCTAAAGTGTAAACTAAAGTACAACAATGAGCTCAATAAATGAATAGTAATTTTAACTTCAGATTATATCACTAGTCAAATTTGTTGAGCCAAATTAAAGGAGCCAGCCAAATATTATTTTTAAACTAAAATATTATGTTTCCGCTGCTTGCTTTTCTCCCGCGCAAATAGAAATGCATTATTTTCCGTTGCTTGCTTCTCCCCCCAAGCCACCGTGATGACTTTGCAAGTATGATTAACTTTCAAGATAATTTCTCTATATATATTAAAATTTTCACTACGATTCTCAATTTTACAAAACTTGTAAGCTCAACTAATACATGATAGAATATGTGCCAGAGGTAAAATTCCTATTAGTTTTCAAGTAGCAAAAATTTTTAAGTAAAATAAATAAAGAATATCCACTATAATTAAAATAAAGAATTTACAAGAATAAATTACAATTAGAATTAAAATAAATGAACAGTTCAAAATAATATTTTAATAGAATAATGAAATATTTGTTGAGTCCATTATTTGATATTGTTGAAAACGGGCTAGCTAAATTTGTAAAAGTGAATTTCTTAGTCAAATTTTGGTCAAAGTTTGTTGAGCCCACTACTAGTGCTCTTATAAAGAGGAAAACTACATGAATAACAATGTAAGAAGAAGAAGAAGAAGAAGACATAACCATACACAGATTTCCTTAGGTTTTTCTGATCATCAGGGTGTTTCTCCATGCACAAACCACAAGAAAGAAGAAATATTCAACCATACACAAACGTCCTTAATGAGATTTTTCTCTGGGATATTATTTCTCCACAAATTAAAGCACAAGCGAACTGAAAATCCTGTGAAGATTTACAAGTTACAACCTGATCATGCCATGCAACAAATTAAGTACGTATCTTATCAAACCTTATATATAAACATAGGAATTTATATATATACACGAAAACAGGGCAACAAGGTAAAAGAAAACCAAACTCGAACTTAATTCTTTAAACTTCCGTTAAGGATACTTCTCCGCCAGTAGACTTGGAATCCTATAAAGACTCAGTACTACTTATAGGGTATCCGATTCCATGGCACCCTTAAGGAAAAGCCATGAAAACCACATTGGACGTCGCACCAACAACAGGAGGCAACACCTTAAGCAAAGTTTTCTCGGTGGAAGCCGACACCAGATGGAAGCACCCCACAGTATTTTGATCCAAAAGCATGACAAACATAGACACCATAAAGAAGGCATAAACAAAGTCGGCAAACCGAAGCTTATAGGCCGACAAGTTGACGTTCTTGGACGCCGTTGAGGGCCAAAGACCCTTCAACGTTGCAATCCCATAGTGGGTTTTCTTGTCATCTCCGACATAACTGTCGGTGAAAGTAGAAAAGAAGCAAGCCAGGCCACAGAGACCAACGAGGATGGAGGTGGGGAACTTGTACTTGAAGGTGTTGCAGTGGCCATAGTTGGATAAGGTAGAGCTAAGGAACTGGTACGTGAAAACTGTCCCTGTCGGGAGGAGCCTCACGAGGTTTCCAAGACCTGATAATGTTTGGTCTTTGATGGTTCTCTGGGAGCTTTCCTTAGACTTGGATGCACCCATGGATATCGATATGAGTACTGTCATGTTTTGATGGGATTATTCTTGGGGATGATTGCCGGAGGATAAGAAACGAAGTGTTTAATTCTGTGCGTTATGGGAGCTAGCTAGCTTGCAACTAGCAACGAATTACTTCGTCATGGCTATTTATAGATCCCCATTTACAGAGAGCTGCTTGCTTGTACGTAAAATAGAAGAGATTAGGATAGAATTGCTTGTACTTTTGTACATTAGGTGCATGCAGGGTTTCACTTTCATCCCAAGTACAAGCTAATTTTAGCATTTCGTGAGGATTCAATTTCTACCGTTCTAAACTCTCAGAGACCAGTTTGTTTTGACTAAACTTGTCACTACATGTAATATAATTAGTTTAAATTAATTAATGCAGATTGTACAATAAATTAAGTAGCAAATTAATAGTTAGTTCCCATTTAGATTTTTTATTCCAAATAATGCTCAAAGAAGGGATATGGACGCGTACGTATAATTGATTCTTTCTCTCCTCAAAAGTTGTAACCTATTAATTATGACTTATGAGGGCAAAATCAGAAATATATGCTCTATTTCATAACTAAATTCCCGGTGCAAAAATGTAATCTTCAGTTTTATGTAATTGATTTGTGAAGAAGTAGTAGTACTGTAATTCACCACTCGGATAAGAAGAAGTCAGTGATCATAGATGAGTCAGATCATGCCAATAGTTCGTTCGGCAGCTGCATATACATACATATAAATATATATATATATTTATATATGCAGGTTTTAAGGAGAGTGTAATTAGAAGATGCATGCATGGCAGCATTAATATTAGTAAATTAATTAATTCCACTTTAAATATTACATGGGATCAGAAGGATGATAAAAATAATTAATGAATATGACAAATATGCGTAAAGTGCATGTCAAAGTTTCTAATTGATTCTTTCCTAGCTATATATAAATACATATATGTATATATGTATATGGGAGGATCGGACTTTATAAAGATTTCAAGTTGACCTACCTTAAATTTAATTATCTCTAACCAAAGAAGTAGGTCTTGAAGAACTCCCAACCCTAGGTCTTCCATGAGCTCTACACAAAAGGGAAAACAAAATAAGCGTAATAATTAAAACAAATTACTAATATGATTTACACTTTAGAAATAGTTAAAGAAAAGGTGAATGATGCTACATACCTATATCAATTTTCTCAAACTCCTCAACTTCATCCATTAAAGTGCGAATGTTAATCGGGGCAGAAGAACGAAGCCAATTTTGTGTACAAATAAGAGCTTCTACCATAAGTGGAGATAGGCTACTGCGGAAATGATTAAGTACTTGATCTGCTGTGCTAAAAGTCGACTTAGAGGCCATTGTAGATATCGAAACTGCAAGAACATCCCGAGCAACTCTTGAAAGCATGCAATATCTAATGGAGTTAACCTTCCATCAATTCAACAAGTCGAATCCCACTTCATATTCTTCACATTTTTCAGATAAATATCTCTCCAGTTTAGATTTACTCTCCAAAGAGTTCTCTGACTCCAAACGCTTCTTCAATTGTGCACGGATAAATGATCTGAAATCACCTTGACCTACCCCAACAGTTAAACTTGTACTACTACCCTCCCTCGCTTGATTGGCTCATAGTTTGATCTTGTGCCCCAACATCACTTCCATCATTTTCACAATAATCATCGTATAAACGAGTCAAGGCATCTTTAACTCGATCCACCAATATAAAAACTTTTGAACTATTATCCTTATATAGTCCTTCAGAAATAAATGTGAGACAACACATTTTATATCGAGGATAAAGAGCCAACCCAATATACAACAAAAGATTCATTTTTTCAAAATTCCCCCAATACTTAAAGTTTTAGAAATTTTACAAACAACCTACCCTTATCCCAATCATCCTCGGTTGGATGCCCCTCATTTACCCAACTCACTAACACCATCATCATCCTCACTATCATCCTCCTCAATGTACTTAACATATCCTGAATCTTCATCCTCTAGCAGTTGAAATGCTTTTTGAAACTTTTCAGCCCTATCTAACATCATATAAGTGGAGTTCCAATGAGTTGCTACATCTAAGTATACACTACTTTTACAAGTAATATCCTCACTCTCACAACATTGCTTAAATGTGTTCAACCTTTGTGGAGATGATTTCACATACTTCACAGCCCCTCTAATTTGTGCAATTGATTGATCATATTCTTTCAAATCATCCCGAACAATCAAGTTCAAGATATGAGCACAACATCTTATATACAAGAACTCATGTTCCAAAATCGTATCCTTTCTATTCTTTATCTTTCTTTTGATATACGAAACTACCCCGTTATTTGAACTTGCATTATCGAGTGTAATTGTCAATATTTGGGCCTCCCCCATTCAAGCAAACATACTTCAATTTGTCTACCTAGTGTCTCACCCTTATGGTTTTCAACCTTACAAAAATTGATTATTTTTTTGTGCATTTTTCAATCTTCATCAATAAAATGCGCGGTGAGACACATGTAGTTAAAATTTTGCACGGATGTCCATGTATCCTTGGTTAGAGAATGCACTGCCCCTTAAGAGCAATTTTCAACCTCTCTTTCTCTCTCAAAAAAAGTTTAAAAATATCTTTTGTAACCGTTACACGTGATGGAATCCCATTCCATCTAGGTTGCACAACAAGCATAAATTTCTTAAACCCTTCCCCTTCCACATGTCTAAAAGGAAGCTCATCAACAACGAACATTTCTGCTAAGGCTTCTCTACAAGCCTCGACACTAAAAGCAATAGGTACAAGCCCCCCACCACTTGATCCAGACTGCAAACCCAATACAGATTGGTTTTTAACTTTCTTAAGTGGAGACTTCTTACATATTCTTTCTAAGTGCCCCAACATATTTTTTGTGCCATTTGTATTAGTATCACAAGCATAAGTCATCCCACAAATATTACATGCAGCCCTAGGTTTCGACTTATCCTCAGTATTAATCTTTGTAAAATAATCACAAGCTATAGATTTTTTCCTACCACTCCTTGGACCAGTTGATGGCTTACTTACATTAAGTGAGAGAAAGCGGATCATTAGTCGCTATTAATTCCATGGTCCTTTGACTCCTTTGAATCCTTTCCATTGAAGGTTGAACATTGCCTGGTGTTTCATTTGAATGATCCATCTGTAATAATAAAAATAAAATTAATAAAACATGTTATAACTATATATATATGGGGTAAGCACTTCATCAGAGCTGGTATATATACAAAATTAAAATTAATAAAACTTTACATTAACTATATATATACATTAATATTCATCTCTCTCTCTCTCTCTCTCTCTCTCTCTCTCTCTCTCTCGTGCTCACTGCTTACATTTAACGAGACAATGGTTTTCATGCATGCTTGAGAATACTTGTAGGATTAATTCATTTTTCTTTGACACTGGAAATTAGTACCACATTCATGCTCTTGATTAATTTTTTGGATCAAAAAACTGATCAACTCCAACAACTCCTTCCCTGCCGTAACATTCTACTCTCTGTTTTCCCTTCCCCCTTACTTTGTCCTTGAACCCAGGTTTGATTAGGTCTTATTTTTTTCCTTCTCCCTTACATGCCCGAAATGATTTAGGTATGTATCTAAAAGACTAAATCTAACAAGTAATGGAATGATAAAAAAAAAATAAAAATGGAGAAACATTATCTTTGGCGAGCGGCGAGGCGAGGCAGAGACAAGCGGCGAGGCAGAGAGGCGAGTGGGGCAGAGTGAGGGAGTTGGCAGAGAGGAGAGTGAACTGAGGAAGTGACGAGGCGCAGAGTGAGGGGTAACGGGTTCGATTTTACATGTAGGGTTTATTGTGCTTTCTGGAAGTCTAAACGGCACCGTTTCTAGTTGGTATAGAGGAAACGATGCCGTTTCCTGTTGGTTTCTTCAATGTTTAGATAATTCTTTTTTTTTTAAAGGATAATTATAATTTATAAATATTTGTAATACATTTAATACATAGTTATAGACTATAGTGATTTAGTTATAGTGATTATTAATTTATTAGACTATATAATAGTACTAATATAATAATATTAGACTATTAGTATTAGTTATATATTAGTATAGCTATATAATATATTAGACTATATAAATATACAATAGTATTAATGTTACACTATTAGTATAGTTATATATTAGTATTAGACTATTAGTTATAAACTTATAGTGATTTAGCATAACTATATTAGTATAACTATGGTCTATTTAGACTATTAGTATAGTTTTATATTAGTATAGCTATATAATATATTAGACCATATAATAGTATTAATATTAGACTATTAGTATAGATATATATTATTATTAGTTATAAACTAATATATCAGTATAGCTATATAATATATTAGACTATATAAATTTATAATAGTATTAATATTACACTATTAGTATAGTTATATATTAGTATTAGACTATTAGTTATAAACTTATAGTGATTCAGTATAACTATATTAGTATAAGTATAACTATGGTCTATATTAGACTATTAATATAGTTATATATTATTATTAGTTATAAACTTATATATTAGTATTAGCCTATTAGTTATAAACTTATAGTGATTTAGTATATTGTATAACTATATTAGTATAAGTATAACTATAGTCTATATTAGACTATTAGTATTAGTTATAAACTTATATATTACTATATTAGTATAGCTATATAATATATTAGACTAAATATAATTATAATTTATATTAATAACATATGATCAAACAAATTACAAATATAACAATGTTCATATTTAAGATTAACATTTTATGTTATAATTTATAAATTATAATATGAAATTATTTTGATATATAACTACATATATTATATACACAACTTTCACATATAATTATATATTATATATAAAACTTATCTATAAGAAAATCTTTTGTTTAATATTAATTTTATATATAAAATTTTATTTTATAGTTATATATTTCTCTAACCGGTCCGGTCCGAAAAATCTTAAAACTGGAACCGGACCGATTCCGGCTAGTCCTCCAAATCTAGGAACCGGTCCCGGACAGGACTGGTTCAAAACCGGACCATCTGGTCCGGTCCCCTTTTTCGGTCTAAATTTACACCCCTATACGTATATATTTGGCATCATGAATTTTAAACGTAACTTGGACATTACTTTCCTCTACAAACCTAACATCAAATTAAGTAGAAAAGTAAGGTTTTCGTGAAGAAAAAGACTTCCTTTTGGATTTTAAGGCTGCATTTGGATGTTGAACTTAGTTGAGCTGACTTTTTTTTTATAAATAATAGTGAGTTGAGATTGTTGAATAAGTTTGGTGGGGTCTACTTAAAATGAGTTTAGTTGTGTTTAGATGTTAAGATGAGTTTAGATATATTTATAGGAAGTTGTAAAAAAAATGGGTCCCACCATATGTTCATCATGCAGACGCTACTCCAACAGAATGCACTCACAAACATGAGGAGTCCTTGGCTGGCCTAACAAACTCCAGCACACCTGCCAAAAGAATTTCCAAAGCAAAAGCTCTCGTCTGTCAATATATGCATAGTCCTAGGATCCCACATTGGCAAGCAGTAAAACAGATTCTCTGTTATTTACGTCTCACCACTCACTTTGGTTTTTTTTTTGCCTCTTATGCCTTTACTATGACTGCCTTTTCTGATGCTGACAAGGTCAGGTGCCCTGACGATCGCAAGTCCATTGGTGGCTTCTATGTGTATTTTGGTTCTCACTTGGTATCCTTGGGTTCCAAGAAACAACCAACGATTGCCAGGTCATCCACTGAAGCTGAATACCAATCCGTTGCAAACACCACCTGCGAACTATTATGGCTGCAATCCTTGCTTGGTGAGCTTGGTATCTTCCTGCCTGATCCATTGACACTTTGGTGTGACAACCTTGGTGCCACCTACCTCTCCATGAACCCGGTTCTTCATTCTCGGACCAAACATGTTGAACTCGACAACTATTTCGTTAGAGAAAGAGTTGCTGCAAAAACACTCAAGGTCTCCTTTGTTTCTAGCAGGGATCAAATAGCGGACATCTTTACAAAGCCCCTCTCCACTGCACGCTTTAATCTACTATGATCAAGCCTCACCATCTTCTCGGTGCCGCTTGGATCACGGGGGGCTATTGAGGCACCTATTCATCATGCAGACGCTATTCCAACAAAATGCACTCACAAACATGAGGAGTCCTCAGCTGGCCTAACAAACTCTAGCACACCTGCCAAAAGAATTTCCAAAGCAAAAGCTCTTGTCTGTCCTACTCTAAAAGATTCTCTTGTAACCAACTAAATGATTGTACACCGTCATATCAGATCATGTATCTTGCTATATGTGTATAAATATGGACTGCCATTGTAATAGAGGAACATAGAAAAACAAAGGGTCAATACAATATACAGCCTTCTCAAAGGCATTTTCTCAAACGATCTCTGTGCTATTATTCTATCTTTTTCTCTATTTTTTCACACCATTAACTGATACTTTTTATCTGACATGTAGAAAACCGAATTGTCAAATTCTTATGGCGCCAAATGTAGCACTGAAAAAGAAGATGAATTTGCGTTCACTGTATTCCTGAAAAACAATGGTCAACTCGTCAAGATAGAAAAGCACCCGGTAGTCTTTTTTTTCATTTTCCTAGTAATTACTGTTCACAATTCCGTCATCTCTCAAGTTCTTGCCGTTTACAATTTTTTTTTTTTTTGAAATGCCTTTCATATAGTTTTTCTTACCATTTCACTATTTTCATCACTTTTATTCCATTATTTCTATAATTTCTTATTTACTATTTGAGTTAAATCAGTAATACCAAGTACCATTATATATCTTTCCTAAAGTTCTTATTTGATTATATAAAGTATGATTGATCTTTTAAAAATAACAAAATTAATAAATAATATCACTTTATTATTTAATTGAGTCAATACATGTAAAAACTGAATTTCCACTACGTTTTGCAAATAAATCTTTTCTTGAAATTAAAAAAAAAAATTACTTAATTAGTGGGAAAAAATACTACCAGGAGCATGGCAACATTTTATTCAATAATTTATTTACATATTAAACATCAATATATGTAAATAAAGTATCCCCAATTTACAATATATTGTTTCATACTGACGTAACCAAAAAGATTGCAACACCATGCTAGCAATTAGGTGTTTCCTTATTGACCAGTATGTTGTGCCCACAAAGCGTTTGCAATAGCATCTCTAGTTGCAACCATTGCCTGTGCTGATGTAGTCGACATGTTAGGAACATGAGATTGTTCACTGGTGTTATGCTCCGCATTTAGTCAAGGATAATCATCTGGAGTTCTATACGATAGAAAATCATGATCATTAGGTGTAACCGTGCGGAGGATGAAGTTATGGATTGTACAACATGCAATAATAAGCTATCGTTGCCGAGTTAGAAGGTATGGGGGCATAAAATTTAAAATTCGAAAATGTTTTTTCAACACACCGAAAGCTCGTTCAATGACATTCTGAATGGATGAATGCTGGTAATTAAATAAATCTTTATATCCTTGAAATATACGATCGCCAAGTCTTTCAGATTTGTAGTATCTCACCCTTGGATACGGCGGCATAAATCATTCAGTATAGGGAAATGCCGAATTTATTAAATAATAATATCCTGAAAATTTAGTATAACATTAATCTTTTATTTGTAATTTAAGAATCCAAGTTATCGCAAACTATGTAGATACAAATTAAAGAATGTGGCAAAATTACCTTCTTTAGGCTATGGAAAGTTGTTCCCTGGACGCCTTAATGTATCGATTAAACACGAGCATCATTGGCTGTACCCTCCCACCAGGCGAATACGAATGTGAATTTCATATTGAAATCACAGACATACAAGACATTTTGGGCAACTTGTTGATACCAATTTAGATATGCATTAGTTACAGAAGCCGACATAGCTGCGTGGATCATGACCCCATCCATTGCACCATGACATTTCTGTAGATTTTGTTTTAAATTTGGTTAAATTTCAAACATGCATTGAAAATATATCGCCATTTGTATAGTGCATTTATTTGGAAGTAGATAATATAAGATAAATTTACTTCAAACCATGGATAATGTCTGGGATTTCCTTCAATATAAGGCATCACTCCCTTCGTCTGGCTTGGTTTAATCACATGGCGCTCTAAGCGACATAATGCACGCATTACGTCATACACATGTCTATTTATAGTTCTAAATTGAATGTTGAAATAGGTTAGCTGCATTTGGTTGAACGACACCATGTCCGACAGTATAGCAAAACATTCCTACGGCTTCCTCAACCGTGACCTCTCATATCGAATCACGCAAGAAAACATCTCTACGTAAACGATCGCATAAGGCCCAGAATGCATATACCTCCATTCGAAACATCTCGTAACAGGTGTCAGGATGTCCATTTAAGACTGCGATGATGTACTAATAACCACGCAAGCCAATGTTATATTGTGGCTAGGGGATACGACGTTAGGGACGGGTTGCTGCTCCTCCATCATCAAGCTCAAAAGAAGAACCGCTTTGTCCGTACCATCGTTACGGCTTCTCCATGCATCCTATTTTGCCCATCTAGATGGGCGATTTTCCCCATTACTTGTGATGAATCAACTTGCCCAATACCAAGTTGATTGAGGTGCGTGGTAATTCGGATTGTGTCAGTGTTTGTAATTCTGGACCCCACCAATTTACCCTCCAATGTTTCTTGGAACAAAATGTCAACCAGCATCTCCTCCAACCCACTAGCCACAGTTCATGATCACGTACAACCTCCACGTCATCCATGGTATGCTGCTAATGGTCAATAATGACAAATAAAAAAAATAGACAATGCAAACAATAGACAATGCACTTAAATTCTTATTATTACGTATTGCTATGCATCATAGACATGGTATATGCATTAAGTCCAAAACATTTAAATTTCACTATATTAAATGCAACACAATGTTATTTTAGCGTTATAAGTCAAATGCATGTAATATATCATACAAGGAATTGAGGCCTATATACGAGTAACATGAAGTTAGAATGTATTTGTCCTGATAATGTTTTAATACCTTGTAGGAGGAGCTGTCGGATGAGCGTAGAAAGTAGGGCTACAAGTCATACAAAGCAATAAGAATCATGAAGCACAAAATTACAACTAATCTGGAGTCATGGGTTTTTAAGTCCATTTTGAGTAAACTTTGAAAAAATGTTATAAAAAATCCATAATAAACATAAGCCTTGACTTTTCTAGTACTTCATATACATCCAAAGATCTGTCACATTTTAGATGGATGAAAAACATTAATGGCTTTCTCCTTCATCAAATAATTGATAGCTTTCTCCTTTATTATCATCTCCAAAACAAGAAAAACAAAACCAAGAAAGGAAAGCAAAAGTTTGGTAACAGAAACCAACATATATATATAATAAGGATAAAAATCTGCCAAGAGGTGTTTCTCATAAACAAGACAAGTTCAAAGTATGGTTTTCCAAATGCACTACCCCTGTGGATGAGATGCCAGTTTTTTTTTTTTTTTTTACTTGTATTTCAATGACTTGACTTGGGTAGCGCATATTCAACAATTGGGAATTCCCTCAAGGAGGAACAGAGGGAATATAATCAAGAACTAGAATTCTGCAACTTAAGCATAGGAGAAACACAAACAAAATATTCATGAAGCAATCATGCCTAATATAGATAGTTGATGCATTAATAATAATGTCAACCAGGAGAGTATTCAAAATAAAATCATGAGAGTGAAATGTTGAAAAAAGGTCCATGTGAATCTATAAATGAAATTTTCCAAAATCACCACAAATTCAAACCAAGAATACATTTCCACAGTCCTTTTGTATCTGTTTTATAAATTTAATGCAATCTTGATAACCCAAAAAATAAATGCCAGTATTGACACAAGGGTTACAATTGGTCTTCACCAATCACGTGAAGACATGAGTGTTTTCCTAAACAAGCCACTTGAGGCTCTGTTCCAACCTCAATGCGTGCAATGCAAAGTTAAGTTTAAGTTGCCTATTATTTTGTAAGTTTTATCTCCATCCAAAGATTTTAAATCAAGATCTCTTACTTGCTGAAAGACTGGGGTGCCTGCAACTTATTTCTTTAGAAATTTCTGTACTGACTATATTTTTTTTAATGGAAATAGACTCATTTCATTAATGAACTGAAATTACAAATGTGACTTATCAATACATGGAAAAACTAGACTATAAGTCAACTACGCATCAGCTCTTGGGCTTCCCCACACACAAATGATTTTGTGGCGGATATTGTTAACTTCTAAAAAACTCTCTCCTAAACAGAGAAAGCGCTCTGTAGAAACAGAACTAAAAAACCTCTCAATTCTCTTTGGGAGGATAATTACGAGACACTGCTATGGACATCAAATCCAATAGCCTAACTAAAACAAAAAGCATACCTAAATACAAAAAAAGCAAACTACAAGACCCCAAGCACTGGTGCGACCCGGACATAACACCCACCGAAGGCATCGGCATCTTGAATCTGGACTGGATGAGCACCCAGCTCGTGCACGGACCACAACATCCCGCCGTACTACCACCAGCGTAGCATCACCCAACACTCTCGAACCGCTCTCGCCCCAGATTACGTCCGATCCAAAGGCTCAACACCACACTCGGGTCAACAAAATTAACAACAAAACATAAAACATAAAACAACTACAAAAACTGAAAATTATAGAACAGAAAAAAAACAACAAAAAAATAAAAATAAAAATAAAACTCTAATGAACAGTGCTAAAAGGTTCGGCATTGGTGATTGTACGGCACTGGTCACTCGGGGAGGAAAACCGACGGTTAATCTTGGAAGCCCCAGAGTCAGGGAGCCCAGAAAAGCTGAGCGTGGCGTTGGCAGAGAGCTCCACAGTGGCGTNAAAAGAGGGGGGAGGAGCCGAAGCTCCCACCCCCTTTCGCTTGATCTGTTTGAGAGAGTTTAGAGAGAAGGGAGAGGATTTTTCTAGAGAGAGGGAGAGAGAGGTAGGTACAAATTTAGCCCTACTCATACTGACTATAAAAGTCTTATAAATTAAGTTGGCAGTTATGTGATTGGTGACATATCTATGATAAAATTGTAGCACTTTTAACATCACTCTTTCCTCAACCATAAGGTAGCATTTCTGTTTCCGTTATAACTTATTAAACATAGGTTATTTTGATCATTTTACCTGTCAATAGGATATGAAATGACTAAAATACTCTATGATTTAAAAAAAATGGATACTGTTCATTTCAGATGAAATGAAGATAATCCTATTTCCCGTTACAAGCACTCCAAGGGAAACAAATGAAATGGCAATGTTTTCTTGTTTAGCTTCATCGTTCTTAAACTAATTCTTATATTCCTTGATCTTTTCTCAGAGGCTAAGAAGTAATATTTATCTTTTATATAAATTGATGAACATGATAGTCCTCATATGATTTTATAACAGCGTGCTCCTGATCTACAAAGAAACTCATCCCACTCCTTTATTTTCTCACAGCTATGGAGAGTTTCGGAATCAAAATTTCAGTTGCGCACCTCCAAAGGTCAATTTATATCATGTGATAGAGAAGGGTGCTCTGCTCTGTCTCTGCAACTGCAAAATACCCTTCCACATCAGAAAAATTTTTCATTGAAAGGAAGAATAGTAGAGTTCACATAAAACTAGAGAGGGGGGGTGTATCTACAGGTATAGCTTTTCACCCTCATATGTTCTTAGGAAAAGAATCAAAATTACCAATATTGTTTGCATTGCATTTATATAAAGTATAGATAGTCAGGCATGCTTGGTAGTGTTTGGTGTCAATGTTTCATTACTAATAAGAAATAGAGTTAAACATTTTCAAAAATATTTTTGCCTGTGTGAATCAGCTTCCAAAATCTTATATCTTGGGTCCTATAATCATTTGGATTTCGGAATGACTTAACAATTGATTGGGAAGTTCTACATAATTGAGAAACCATTGATATCGGTAAGATCCAACAACATTTCTTCATAATTAACATTATTTTAAATCGGGAAAAACGTGATTCAATGAGAATCACTTGAATAATAGGCTTTTCTCAGCTTGCAGCCATCAGATACTTTTACAACCACTTTATGTGCACTGACTGTGCCTATGGGACAGCCTTGCTTACATCAGGTGCAATGCGTGGATTAATATCATGAACAGAAACTAAAAAAGAGTAGAATTGAAGAAAGACCAGCATGAATATCAAAAGCTTGCATTATATTCAAATTCTCCATACCATTTGTTCATAAGTTAATAAAAATTGCACTTCATATGTTTGAGTAAATTCTTATGAAATGCCTATACGTCAAATGCGGATCAAAAGTTTCAGATCGTTGCTTACCCTGTAAGAATCTTTGGAGATGTGATTACTGATCTCTTGATGGTAATCCTTCGATTGCGAAGCTTGACTCTGGAGGAGCTTTGCTTCTGTAGTAAGGTGGTGGTGGTTTGAGTTGATATGGGAATGATCTAGGAATATAGAAAATAGGAGATGCTCACACGGGTTTACAGTAATTTATAAGTTGATTGGAGAGAAAGTTGAGAGCAGGGAGCAGAGAGCAGAGATGCGTTCTGTGTATTTACCATGCCGAATGGATGTTCGTTAGGAGGCTGCAGCAGTTCAGACAGGAAGGACAGCACTTGATGGGAAACTCGTAACTGTTGGAGCACGAGGGTTGCAGACGACTGTGGGGCTGATATTGGGAACCTCTTCCATTGAAATAGGGGCTGCACACATCTAACATCCAACCCATCGACTATGGGGGACGACAGTGGGATTCGATTGCCGCTAGTTTTCAAGCTGCCTTATGCGATTCTAGCTACTATCCACAATGACACGCGATTATGGAGGCATCCGAGAGGTTTTGAGTGGAACGGGAAGTCTGGGATTTACATAAGATGGGTTGGGGAAGAAGGATAGGAAAGAGAGAGGGAGGAGTTATAACGGATACAACCAAAAAGATTAAAGTGGGTTAGGAATCTCTGTCAAGTCAAGAAGTCCTGTCTATATACAGTAAACAAAATGAGTTAACTGACATTTATGGATGAAACTCGGCCCAATCGTGTGTTTGGATGGATGAAGTTCAAAAGTAAACTGAGCTGAGCTCCTTTTGGCATCCAAACGAAGCCTAACTCTTTTGATCTGGTGATCAGTTTTGGATATAAGTGCCTGCCTGCCGCCTGGTTATATTAATGAATTATAACTTTTCTTTACGAAAAATATTTTAGTTAGAAAAGTAAATCGCAAATTAATATAACTTGATGTGATACGTTAGATTGTAGGGTTATTTTTATTGTAAAGTAGATCTAATGGATTTCATGAAATCACGTTAGTTTGTATTTTTATATAAGGCCTTTGCGCCAAGCTTGGTATAGAATGGACCCATGGCCCAATTAGGCCAAGTTAAATCTTTTCAAGTTCAATTTAGTGGATCTTAAGGTTTCTTTTTAACCATACAAATCTGTAAAATGAGGCCCTCTCATTCAAAACCCAAGAGCCCATACATTTGGCCATTTAAGCCCACATGACCCAAAACCATGTTTGGGCTCATTTCACCATTCAAGACCAAAATCCCAATACAACATACCATTGGTTTCCTTAAATCCAAATCACACTCAAAGTACCCAAATTAAGTTTTGAAAATTGGCTAAGGCCATTAACCTTCATGCTTGAGGTTAGTACACTTTAAGCCATGCTTTGTAACTTTTTAATTCAAATTTTATTGAATTAATACTCCCTTAAACCATGATTAGACCATGTTAATATCCTAGTTAAACCATCCCACATGTCATTAAGAAAAATGGCATAACAAGCCCAAACCATGCTCTAATCGGTTTTGTGCATTGCCCTTTGTAATGCTTGGATTGTTTTTCCCTTGAGCCGAACATTTTTGTGGTTTGTCCTTAAGGATAATATGGTCCTTAAACACCTCATGAGACCCTCCCAAAGTCAGTTTCAGCCTTGGACAAAATTACTTGCACAAACCAATTCCTTGAACCAAACCGGGTGCACTTTGGTTTAGTTTGTGTTGTAACCGATTGAGTTAAGTTTGAACCAGCTTCCTGCCATGGTTTGCACCACCACCCCATGCCACCTCCTTCTCCACCTAATCACCAAGAAGTATCATGACCATCATGAAGGATTTTGACTCATTTTTGCTGTCCAAAAAATCCAAAACCGAATTGATTTTCTGCTACTACAAAACCACCTCCATCCACTAGTTTTCAAGGGTTGTTTAATGGTTTTTTTGCCACCCAAATGATGCCCCACGACCAGACTTGCCTTCTAGGATCAATGTAGCAACTGTGGAGTGGGAATCATGGTGGTTTTAGGCCACTATTCCCCCTGTACAAGCTGACCTAAGCTCATGCAAGCAAATCTGAAAATTTTCCAGATTTGAGCACCTCCTACTTCACC
>QEOT01003928.1:53777-82185 GCA_003123785.1 Pterocarya stenoptera
TATATATATATGATCAAGATTTCTTTATTGAGAAAGAGATGGACGTGTAAAATTAATTTTATAATATTTATTAAACATTTAATTATGTCATAAAATTCATAAAGACAATTAAAAAAAAATTGTAAAGCTCTCTCAAATTAATCACGAACCACTTTTGTAGTAGTGTTCAATGTTCAGTGAATATATATTTTCTTACAAAAAAAATCAATCTTTCTAAGGATAAGTGTATGTCAGTTTGTGATATCTGTTTAAGCTCTTTGCATGTCCACATGCAATAATACCCTAGCAATTGAGCTCTCAAGCTTTGATTGTTGTATTCCAATATTGATAGTTTCAACCCTTAGAAGCAGTTTCGATGATAACATTATTCATAACTGCCTTTCTATAATTTCATTTCTGAAGAAGAAAAAAAATTGTTACATTTATAATTTTATATACTTACAAAAAAACAATTTATAATTATATAATTATATAATTATACGGGTGTTTATATATATATATAGGGTTTTGCTATACAACCTTCTACTATTCATCCACACTCCACACTCCACATTTTTAAATATTTTTTAATATTAAAATTTTTTTTTGAATTTGTTTTTTTTTAAACTATTTCAAATTTTTTATTCACTATTCATATAAAAAATATTTGATAAAAAAAAAAAGGTGGAGTATGGAGTGTGGGTGAATAGTAGGAGGTTGTGAAGATTGTTTGATATATATATATATATATATGAACAATATATGCTACACACTACACTATCATCCAACTTTTATCCCACTAAATAGTATATGGCACATTCATTACCATTAAATGATAAAGAAGCATGCAATAAATGATCATTTAATAGTGATAAATATGTCATATTTATTTAATGGGATGAAAGTGAGATGGTATTATGGTGTATAGAAATTTCCTATATATATATATATTATGGATAAATCTGTTTATAAACTTCTTTTTTTTTTTTACATACCAAAGATATCGTTAATGTGGAAACTTGTCACATCATTACTTCAAAAATATTGTATTTTGAGATTTTTATGAATACGACGGTTTCCACAATAAATTGTGTATTACACATTAGACTAATGAATAATACAACTCATTTTATATATACCTTTTTACGTTGGGATTGCTAGCTTATGAAATCAAAGGGTAATGGGTAATGTTAGATATAGTCATGAATTGTGTAAGCATCACGCATAACTTTTGATAAAAAAAAAGTGTGGTGTACCATTAAAAAAAAATTATGTGGATCTCATATTTATTTACTTTTTTTAAAAGAAATATACCACAATTACATAGTCTATGACTGCAAATATCATTTCTCATAAATATAATATGTGAACTTTGTAATATTAAATACTACTCGATCATAAACATCATGGACACGAACATGGATTTGTAAAATATAAAAAGTATTTAGGACATAGATTTGTAAGAAATACTAATAAATACATGATTGGACCATATTTTTTTCCTTAATTATTTTAAATTTTTCTAAAGTCTCCTGAAATTATTTGTGGTTAGGTCCTTCATCTTTTGTAATTATGCATTTTTTCCCTTCTTCTCTATACTTTTCATAGCTGCTTAAGCATCCAATTGTCAGTTTTGATTGCAACAATCAATTCTCAAAATGAAAAATTCTTCTTATCAGTCATTATTCACTATACCACACCCTACGAAAAATATCCTCACATCCTATGAAAAAAAATATAGGTATAAAATATGAAAATGAATAATGACCAATAATTCCTCTCTCAAAATATATAGGTGATGTCAAAATTTATCGAGAGATTTCACAAATCTCTCATATTTATCATAAATGGGAAATTCTACTTACAACCGCGCTTGCGGAACCCCCGCGCAACCGGCGCTACTTTTCATGCATTGGAACTTGGGAGTGTAGAGAAACTGAGGGTAAGGCTTCCAAAACAAACTATACGGTTGAATAAATAAAAAACGCGTGGTATTATAATTAGTATTGCCTGCAAAAAGGTGCCAACCCACCAATGCTCTCTCTCTCCCCTTCTCTCCCTCTTTGTAGATGATCTCTAGGGCTACCTCTACCATGGCTACCTTTCCTTGCTGTAGGGTTTGTCTCTCTTTTTCTTTTTCTTTGTCTTTTAATGTTTCTTTTTTGTTTTTGTTTTTTTTCATTTGGGTCTTTATTCTGATCCTTGTTGTGTGAATCTAATGAAATGACTTGTGGGTTTTCCTTTTGGTTGGGGAGCATTTGATCTGGAGTGAAATTCAAGAGAACAATTAGATTATTTTTCAAATTTTTTTGGTCTCATTGTTTAGTTCCTTTTTCCCATCAGAATGTCTTGAAAATGCTGTGTTTACTTTTGAAAATATTGGGCATTTGTATTAGAAAATATTATTCTTCACTATGTAGTTATTGAGTTTAAATTACTTTCTCACACATGAGGAGTGGGCTTTGCGTTTGGCTGGGTGTGAGACAACTTTGTTTCAAAAAAAGCCTTTTGTATGGGTTCCTTCGATTCTCGTCTACACCGTTAAAAACCTTAAGCGGAGCTAGTCGATCCCTTAGAGTGAATCAATTTGAAGTGTTTGTATGCCTATCCAACCTGCTGAAACGTAAACATGCGCAGAGGAGAGAAATGTAGAGGGAGGAAGAAGAAGGTTAAAAGAAATTGATAGAGAAAGAAAGAAAGAGGGCATGAATGGACATAAATGTTAAAGAAATAAATTTTGTTATGAAAAGTAGCGACGGTCGCGCGGGAGTTCCGCAAGCGCGGTTGTAAGTAGAATTTTCCATCATAAATTTGTACGTGTTGAAACATCTCGCATTGCCTCTCCTCTGTGAACTCTTCTGTGAGGGCTTGGGTTGATTATGGGCTTGTAAGGCCAGGAAAACATGTACCATTATCGAGGGTTCCTTGGGCGCCATTTAGCTGTGAATGGAAAGTCTTGGCCTTTTGAGTTCATTCACTAGTCTTGGTTTGGTTACTGAACGAATTGAGTTGAGATGACACGAATTGATATTAAAGCTAAAAATTTGTATAAAATATTATAATTGTTTAGAAATTTGAAAATTTTGAATTGTTTATTATATTTTATATAAAAATTTATAAAAATTATAATGATAAAATGAGTTGAAATGAAATGAGATACTCTCACTATTCAAACAAAGCTCACCTTTTGAGTTCATTCCCTTGTGGATACTTCCTTCCTTCCCTTGCGCATACTTAGGGTTCCTTTAGAGACTTTAGGACATATTTTGGTAATGAGATGATATAATAATTCTGTAAATAATAATAAAATAATGTAAATTAAAATATTTTATTGGGTTTAGGAAATGAGAGAAACAGTTGAATAAAAGTATTATAAAGTTAAAAATTGTTTGAATTGAAGCATCACCAAGTCTATAGATCAGGTAATTCTTATTGGGAATAAGATACCTAATTGATTTCAATATCTTGTTCAGGGGTTTGTAATTAATAACTAGGTGAGAAATCTCTCCCTCAATCTTAGCATTTTTCTGAACTTAGAAAGCGGTACAAGACTAATGTGACTTACTGTGCCTAATAATATTTTTAGCAAGCAAATCATAAATTTCATTTTTGAAAAATTTTAAAGTCTCGTTGTTCATTTTTGCAAATCATAGAAATATTCCTTTCAGAAAGTATTTAACAATATATATATCTCCTTCGGTATTAAATCTACAGGCTAGCCGGACATCTCCTTCTAGACTCAATCCTTATCGTGAGTTAAAGCCAAAAATATAAAAAGAGTTCCTATTAAGGCTGCATGAGAACCGTTGTCGGACTCATGAGTATACGCTGCCTTGAGGGCCACCCAGACTTGGTGGGCAGAGTCCAAGCCCACAATGAGGATAAGTGCCTCTTTCGAGAGAGTGCCAATAATCCACCCTCTTAGTAAGCCGTCAAATTTGCGCCACTATAGGTAATCTAGTGTTTGATCTGGTTTACTTGAGCCTGATGCTCCATCAAAAGGGCTATCAAATTCTAGAGGGGCAGAGTCCTCACGGAGGAGTTGATCGACTAGATCTTGGCTCCCAACCAAGGCTAGGAGTTGCTTACGCTAGAGAGGGTAATTGTTGTTGTTGATTCGCACAGTAACAAAGTTACCCATGTTGAAAGCAATGGTGGCTATGGAGAAAGACTCTCTTCACTCTCACTAATTTGCATGTCATAAATCAAATTTCATATCAAACTTAGAAAGAATTGAAGCATCACCAAGTCTATAGATCAGGTAATTCTTATTGGGAATAAGATATCTAATTGATTTCAATATCTTGTTCAGCGGTTTGTAATTAATAACTAGGTGAGAAATCTCTCTCAATCTCAGCATTTTTTTGAACTTAGAAAGCGGTACAAGACCAAGGTGACTTACTGTGCTTAATAATATTTTTTTGCAAGCAAATCATAGATTTCATTTTTGAAAAATTTTAAAGTCTCGTTGTTCATTTTTGCAAATCATAGGAATATTCCTTTTAGAAAAGTCTTCAACAATATATATATATCTCCTTCGGTATTAAATCTACAAGCTAGCCAGACATCTCCTTCTAGACTCAATTCTTATCGTGAGTTAAAGCCAAAAACATAAAAAGAGTTCCTATTAAGGCTGCATGAGAACCATTGTTGTCTAAGACTCATGGGCATACGCTGCCTTGAGGGCCACCTAGACTTGGTGGTCGAAGTCCAAGCCCACGACGAGGACAAGTGCCTCTTTCGAGAGAGTGCCAATGATCCACCCTCTAGTAAGCCGTCAAATTTGCGCCACTAAAGGTAATCTGGCGTTTGATCTAGTTTACTCGAGCTTGATGCTCCATCAAAAGGGCTATCAAATTCTAGAGGGGCAGAGTCCTCACGGAGGAGTTGATCGACTAGATCTTGGGTCATCTTGCCTCTCAACCAAGGCTGGGAGTTGCTTACGCTAGAGAGGGTAATTGTTGTTGTTGATTCGCACAGTAACAAAGTTACCCACTTTGAAAGCAATGATGGCTATGGAGAAAGACTCTCTTCACTCTCACTAATTTGCATGTCATAAATCAAATTTCATATCAAACTTAGAAAGAATTGAAGCATCACCAAGTCTATAGATCAGGTAATTCTTATTGGGAATAAGATACCTAATTGATTTCAATATCTTGTTCAGGGGTTTGTAATTAATAACTAGGTGAGAAATCTCTCTCTCAATCTCAGCATTTTTCTGAACTTAGAAAGAGGTACAAGACCAGGTGACTTACTGTGCCATATAATATTTTTAGCAAGCAAATCATAGATTTCATTTTTGAAAAATTTTAAAGTCTCGTTGTTCATTTTTGCAAATCATAGGAATATTCCTTTCAGAAAAGTTTTCAACAATATATATATATCTCCTTCGGTATTAAATCTACAGGCTAGCCGGACATCTCCTTCTAGACTCAATGCTTATTGTGAGTTAAAGCCAAAAACATAAAAAGAGTTCCTATTAAGGCTGCATGAGAACCATTGTTGGCTAGCTCTGGGGTGAAGGGAGGAGCTTCAAGCCTCTCCTCCTTTACACCCTCTCCTCTGCCACTATGAGTGTAACTGGTCTAGTTTGATTCGATTTTGTATATTTTTTAAAACTGAATTGGTATACACTGGTTTTGAAAATTTAAGAACCGATATCGGACTAATCATTCACTACCAAAACTAGAACTTTTGATTTTTCCGGTTTTGGTCCAATTTTTTCAATTTTATGTATTATCTATGTTAGTAATAATATGATGTTTACATATATTAAACTATTAGTCTATTTATATTATAATATAAGTATATTATTTTATAATAATTAACACATACTGGTATACTATTGAATTTAACTATAGTCTATATAAGTTCTAGACATTTTATATGAATATATATGATCAAATGTGTAAAAATGTATTTACAAAAAGAATATATGTATATTAGATAATTTATTATGCCAAAAATGTATTTATCATTGATATATATATCAAAAGTAAGTTTATATTAATAAATTAATATTAATGTTTATGTTTAAGATTAAATTTTTTATATTATAAGATTAAAACTTATTTGTTATATTAAATGCTATATTAAAAATTATAAGATTAATTCTATATTATATCATATGTTATATTAATTTTATGTCTATGCTCGAGATGATTATCCAAGAAAACGACAAATGACTTTGTACATATTATTCACGAGTTGGCACTGTTCATGTATTATTAAAATTACTGTTTGTACATTTTCACGCGTTGGTACTGTTCATGTATTATTAGAGTTACTGTTTTGCAGTGTTTTAGTATTTATATATAGGAGTTTCTAAGCAAGGAAAGGCATTCGGAATTTCCTCATCTGAAGTTTTTCCCTCTCTCGTCCAAATCTTTAGTCCTTCTAAATCTCCCAAGCCTCTCTTCCTCTCTTTTGTAAACCAACTTTCCTTTCTTTCTTTATGTCTTCCGCCCTCAACTCTTTTGAGAATTAGACTTCTTATAAGTATTACGTCTTTAATGAAGATGATTTTGTATATTTCTTTTGTTTATTTATTTTGTCATGCATATGGTCGGTTATACCGCCTTCCTTAATTGTTTTGATGCATATGGCTGGTTATACAGCCTATTATTATTATTATTATTAAGTCTTTATTACTATCTATCTATCTATATATATTAATTATATTATATTACCTATATATATATTACTTGGAATTTACGTCTTTGGTATGGATCCTATATACTACGGTTAAAGGATGTGACCCTTTCATCATGTTATAACTGTTTGTTTTAATATTTAATGTTAAGGCATGTAATATATTAGTATCAAATAATGAAAGAGAATAATTTGGATAACAATTAAAATAAACTGGACCTTGGAATAAACTAGATTCTACCATGCCAAGTAATGAATCATGAAAATTATAGTGTCTTCCATCTTTTAGACAAAGTAATACTGAGGTGTTTAATCCATTTTTAGTGAGTGGTTTTATAGCAACTTGTACTAATCCAATATGTATGAAAGAGTATTTCTATTCTTTATGATGCTTGATAGCTTCTCTTGTTAATAATTGTAACGATTCATAATCATTATTTAAGCTAATAGTTTTTTCTACTGTTTTAATTGTATAATTAGTAAGAAATGATAATTTAGAAGAAAAAGAAGAATACTTGTATATTTGATTTTTTGGAACATTAGGAATTGTTTAATCTTGCAAATTTCTTTCTAGATATATTATATTGTAACCTTCTTGGTTAATATTATATTTCTTTCTACTATTTCAAATTTTTTTTAGACCCCTATTTGCCACACTTGACCATTACTAGTCTTTTTTGTAGTTTTCCTCTTTTCTCCATGCATGGGTTCTATTCTCTATTCTTGTTAGAACTACTCAAATATATATTAAGGTGCAGTTTGGATAGTGTGCATTAGGATAGTGAGATGAGATGGTTTTAGATGATCTGAATAAAATATTATTAAAATATTATTTTTATTTTGTGATTTAAAAAGGTTGAATTATTCATTATATTTTGTGTGGAGATTTAGAAAAGTTGTAATGATGAGATGACATAAAATTGTTTCTATGTCCAAACGAGTTAAGATGAGATGAAAGTTGAGAGTTGAATAAAATATGATTAGAATATTATTTTTGTAATAATATTATTATTTTTTTAGAATTTAAAAAAATTAAATAATTTATTACATTTTAAGAAATAATTTAAAAAAATTATAATAATTAAATGAGATGGATTGAAATGAGGTTCATATACAAACCGGACCAAACGATAGTTGTCTAGCTACCACCAACTTACACCCACCACATGATTTCCACTAGATGATGGATCATCTAAAAGTCCTATCTATGTTAACGCGCGCGTGAACCTCATGGATGTGCCACCTAATTATGGTATTGCACGTGAAGCTAGCCCATGAGCCACTCCACTTTGATCACTAGTTCAATGCCGACACCTCCATGATCTCATGATGATCCGATATTTATCCCTCCTCTTTTCTATTTTTCTTTCTGGTTGCTATATTTGTGTACGAGTATATATAAAAGTATGCTGAATAGTGATTGATAAAAAGAATTTTTCTTCGTCAATAACGCTGACCAACATACAACTAACATAGAAATAGTCCTACCACTTTTTTTGAGTTCACTTTTATTGAAATTTGACTAATTAATTTTGTCATAGAAATGTCCTTTTTTTGGTAATGCAAATGAGGTGGGATAAAACAATATTTTCAAGGATCGATCATCTCGACATG
This sequence comes from Pterocarya stenoptera, assembly GCA_003123785.1. Taxonomy (NCBI): domain Eukaryota; kingdom Viridiplantae; phylum Streptophyta; class Magnoliopsida; order Fagales; family Juglandaceae; genus Pterocarya; species Pterocarya stenoptera. Next base: position 62,025 of record QEOT01003928.1, read on the forward strand.
TACAGCTACATGATCAATCATCAATCATCATCATGTACTACTAGTGATCACCAGTAGTACTTATCTAATTGGGACCATATATATATATATATATATATATAAAAGACATGATGGAAGTTAGATCATTATTTAATTGGTACGATATCTTGAATTATTCTAATTATTTTAAATCATGTTATTAAATTGTGTTATATCATTGGTACGTAACACCAGCCATCATCTTTCCCATTAGAAAATACGTACGTGCGTGTATGCATGTATGTATTCTTCCACTGAATTGAACGTACGTACGTATAAGAGACAAACTAAGAGACGCCAGAAAACATGCATATAATGTCTAACCTTAGAAAGATCAGGGAAACTAGCTACTACATGAATATTGACGTTAAACAACAACGTACGTAAGAAAAAGAAGCTGAATTAATATTACATTATAACCATAAACAAATTAATTTCCTTGGGTTTTTCTCATGGGTATTTCTCCATGTACAAACCACAAGAATTAAAGGGTTTAATTTGATCTCTAGAAGATTCACGTTCACGTACAAGCTGTTACAATTGGCGGCCTGACGCCATGCAACAAAGTTCGAATCCGTCCAACCTAATTATATAAACATGGGAATTTAATTATACGCACACGAAAACAAGGCACCAAGGTACATAAAAGAAAACCACACTCGAACATAATTCTTTAGACTTGATCTATCGTTGAGGATACTGCTGCAGTAGTACCAGTAGTACTAGTAGTACTAGTACTTTTAGGGTATCCGATTTCATGGCGCTTGTAAGGAAAAATTAGCCATGAAAACCACACTCGACACCACACCAACAATAGGAGGCAACACCTTGAGCAAAGTTTTCTTAGTGGAAGCTGACACCGGATAAAAGCACCCCACAATATTTTGATCCAAATGCAAGACAACTCCAAACACAGACACTGTAAAGAAGGCATGCACGAAGTCAGCAAACCGAAGCTTATAGGTTGACCAGTCGACGTTCTTGGACGCCGTTGAGGGCCAAAGTGTTAGATCCCCATGCAAAATTGCCTGTAAAATTGCCGCACATGTCCTAGCCATGTCAGGGACATGCCCTTTGACCATGTCATGAGCATGCCTTGGCCCGTGTCTTGTCACACATGGGGCGCCCAGCATGCCCATGGATCGGCCACATGCCTGCCTTGGCCCTTGCCTTGACACGACGGGGCGCACAGCATGTAGGCCATGCGCACGCCTATGCGTGCTCCAAGCCACAGGCCCAGCGAGGTTAGTGGCCGTGCGCAGCCCTGCGCACGCCCATGCGCATGCCCAGGCGCCGCGTGGCCCTCCGCAAGCCCATAGGCCGCACGGCCATGTGCATGCCCAAGCGTCGCACAGTGCCCATGCGCATGCATGCCAGCACGCCCATGCCCCCTGTGCCCCTGCGCACAACCATGGCCCCCATGCCGCACGCCAGAGAGGTTAGTGGCATGTCATCTAGCGCACAGCTCCAGCCTGTGCCTTTCAGAGCAGGCCAGTGGCATGCCCACTAGGCATGCCAACCAGCGCATAGCCCCAGCCCATGCCCTATAGCCTTAACACCCAAGCCACCTACCTGGGCCATGCGAAGCCAATGCCCGGGCCACTTGCATGGGCCATGCAGCACGCACGCATGGCTCATTGCCTTGACCACCAACAGGCCTTGCATGGCTTCATGCCATGCGCACCAACAGGCCTTTGCATGACACCATGTCATAACCACCAGCAAGCCATGTTGTGCACACCAACTAAGGACCAGACTGCACCAGCCGAGGACCATGCACCAACCTAGCCCACCCATGGGCCAATGCATGCCATGGACCATCTTGGCCTTGGCCACCTATGTTATTGCTTTTATTATTTATTTTTAATTAATTATTTGCCAAATGATCTTTTGGGGGTTTCCACTTTGTAATCCTTATATATAGAACCCTTAGTCATTTCATTTACATCTTTTGACAATTTTCCTTTGTGGACGACTTTGTTCTTGAGATCACCATCGGTGATTAGCACTTGGGCTCTTTGGGGTGCAATTCGTGAATCCCTAAGGAGAGAATCATACTTTGCAATTTGTGAATAAGTGTGATTTAAGTTATCAATCTTATGAGTATTTTCCATTCATTATCTTGTCTTCCATTATCTTTCCATTGAACTTGTCATCTTATGTGCATTGTTCATACTTTGTTCATCATTGTTCTTGTGAGTTCATCATACTTTGTAAATTGTTCATTCTTACCATAGCAGAAACCCTCTTACCTTATTGATTCAAATTCAAATTTCGGCCAACACTTGCTTTATTTAAATTTGTCTTAGCCGTCCATTCCACTTTCCATATTAGTGTTTCCATACTTGAAAACCCTAGTTGACCATACCAAAACCCTTGGCCGGCCATCACTATCCCAATTTGAATATTAAGATTTTAGGAAACTTTCTTAAAATCTCTCAACAACCCCAATTCGGCCAACCCTAGCCGTCCATCACCCTCTTCCAAACCCTAAACCTATCTTCTATCCAAACCCTAATCCCAACACCTAGGTGGCTCCAACCCTAGTGCTTCCAACTTAGCCGTGCACCTCTTGCATGCATTAGAGCCTTTGCACTTCATCACTTTTCCATCATTCCCATACACCAAATCATCCTAAACACTTAACCTCACCATACCAAAATTGCCATCTTCATCATTGTTGCGCCACACCCAAGCAAGAGAGGACTTGAGATTCGTTCAACCCAAGGAGGACTTAGGAGTAGAGAACTTAGTGTTTAGGGACTTGATCGAGGTCCCTAACATTAATTGGTGCTTTTGTTGAGAGGATTCTTGTTGGTGTTTTTGAGAAGTTCTCACTTCTCCAAGAGGTAAACGTCAACCCAAAACTTTGTGAATTGGTTGGGGGAGTCCCTCGTTGGATCCCATTTATTTTTATTGTTGATTGGAAATATACAGAGTTTCGGGGGTTGAGGTAGAGGATGGAGTAGTGTTCTTGAAGGGATCAACCACCCTTGAAGGTGGGGGATCCATGGTTGGAACCTTGTGCAAGAGAGGTCGACCATCCTTGAAGGTGAGGGACCCAAGGTTGGACCTTTGAGCTGTGATCAAGCTCTACCAACCGAAATGTTGCCCAAGTTTTGTGTGCAAGCTTTGTTTGCAAGCTCAGTTTGCGAGCTCAGTTGCAAGTGATAGATAATTAGATAGTTGCAGATAGGTGCAAGTTCAAGAGCATGAATCGAGGAGAGATTGAAGCCGAGGAGTAAGGTGGGTCCAACCAAGTATGCCTTGAAGCTTTGGAGGGGCATACCACAAGGCTTACTAATGTTCTTGGTGAGGTCACATCCACCTTGGCCGAACTAAGAATGGCCTTGAATGCCAATGCTCGAGAGACCGAAGAGGATAGGCGTGCCATAGATGCTATGAGACGTGACAATACTGCAAGTCTTGAGAGGCTTGAGAGGAGGTTGGCCGAACACAATGGCCAAGGTAACCCACCTAGTCCGAATGGACAAAGGCATGAGGCCTTTGTTGATGGAGCTGAGACAAGTGTGACGGGCTCCATGCATGAACCATCAAGGGCCGAATATAGGAGAGGAGATTGTGTTGAGAACGATCATGTGGCTGTGGACAGATGGATATGAGAGGAGGAACATCATTCTAGAAGTCCAAGTATTTTGAGAGAACCTCAAGATGTGAGGTTTGAAGTGCCAAGATATGAGGAACACCATGAGGCCGAGTATGAGTTTGGCCATGGAGGGCTGAATGGTCATGATGACTATGCTAATGAAAGACACTACAACCGTGATAGAGAAAGAGGCCATAGACATAGAAGAGATGATGAAGATCACTATGAAGAGAGGAGGAAATCGGCCTAATGACCGACCAAGGAGGCCAAAGGTGGATTTCCCTAACTTCAATGGGGGGGATCCTTATGAGTGGTTGGAAAAGGTAGACCACTACTTTCGTGTTTATGAAGTCCCAAGAGAAGAAAGAGTGTCAACGGCTTGCTTCCATCTTGAAGGAAGGGCAAGTAAGTGGTGGCGTTGGTTACGTGATCAATATGAAAAGGAGAGGAAACGCCTAGGGTGGACGGTCTTTGAGAAGGAGTTTTTAATACAATTCGGGCCTTCACCTATTGTTAACTATCATGGGCAACTTGCCAAGCTAAAACAAGAGGGGAATGTACACCACTTTATTGATGAGTTTCGGCAACTCCAAACCTTGGTGAGGGGTTGGTCCGAAGAGGCACTAATTGGCACCTTTGTGGATGGTTTGAAACCGTGGCTAGCCAAGGAAACTAAATTGAAACAACCAACAAGGTTTCAAGAAGTTATGAGGATGGCCAAGATTTTGGAGGAGAGCACTCACATTGAGAAGGGTCATTCCAAGGACATGGGGAGCAAATTCTCCAAACCTTTGCAAACCAAAGCTCCTTGGAAAGGCAAGGAGGAAGTAGGGAGTGCATCAAAACCAAAGCCATATGAAGTAAAAAAGTTATCTAGAGAAGAAGTTTAAGAGAGGATTAAGAATGGACTTTGCTTCAAGTGTGGTGACAAGTGGAGCAAAGAATATAAGTGTAAGGCTGGTCAAGCATATGTGTACAAGTGAAGAAGAGAAAGAAGATCATGAAGGATCAACTAGTGAAGAACCCGAGCATGTTGAAGCCGAATCTAGTGAATCACTAGAGGAGGCCGAATTGTCCTTGAATGCTATTTCGGGTGTACAAAGGCCCACATCCATGAGAGTGATGGCATGGGTGGGAAAGTTTGAAGTGACTCTCTTGGTGGATAGTGGATCCACACACAATTTCATTAATGCCAATATTGTTAACAAAATTGGGTTGAAGCCGTGCACTATAGAGCCCTTTGAAGTGAAGGTAGCAAATGGGAACAAGCTTAGATGTGAGGGCTTGTCAAAGAAGTGAAGATGACCATTCAAGGGGTGAGAATTGTGGCTGACCTCCATGTGTTGGCACTAGTCGATCTTGATGTGGTATTGGGCAATGCTTGGCTCAAGGGCCTTGGAAGAGTTATTCATGACTAGCACAACATGACCATGGAATTCAAACTGGGGTCAAAGAAGAGAGTTTGGAAAGCCTTGACCTCAAAAGAAGTAAAATCTTGTGAGGCCATGATGTTTGAGAAGTTGTGCAAGGGAGGTGCCCATTGTTTTGCTATCGTGGTAGCCGATGAAGACTACTTGTGCAATGTTGAGAAGCTTGACAAAGATGGTCCCAAGGATGAATTAGAGGGGCTGCCCAAAAAAGTAAGAGAGGTCTTGGAGGACCACAAAGGAGTTCTAGAGGTGCCTACTACATTGCCACCTTCTAGGCTCTTTGATCACCGAATTGTACTTGTTGATGAGAAGAGACCGGTAAATGTTCCACCATACCGTTATGCCCATTTTCAAAAAGGGGAGATAGAGAGACAAGTGAATGACATGTTGAAGAATGGCTTAATAAGGTCAAGTACTAGTCCATTTTCTTCCTCGGTGTTGCTTGTGAGGAAGAAAGATGGGACATGGAGGTTTTGCACCGACTATAGGGCTTTGAATGAAGCCACGGTGAAGGATAGATTCCTTATTCCCACAGTGGATGAGATGTTAGATGAACTCCATGGGGCAAGAATCTTTTCTAAGCTTGACTTGAGAGCGGACTACCACCAAATAAGAATGAAGGAAAAAGATGTACACAAGACTGCTTTTAGAACCCAATCCAGGCACTTTGAGTACCTTGTGATGTCGTTTGGCTTGTGTAACGCTCCCTCCACTTTCCAAGCTGCAATGAATACTATTTTCAAGCCACATTTGAGGAAGTTTGTGCTAGTATTATTTGATGACATCTTGGTGTACTCCAAGACTATTGAAGAGCACAAGAACCACTTGAGAATTGTTATGAAGATTTTGGAAGACTATTATTGCTTTATAAAGGCTTCTAAATGTGCCTTTATGGAAGAAGAATTGGAGTACCTTGGTCACTTTATCTCCGGAGAGAGAGTGAAAGTGGATCAAAGAAAGATTGAGGCCATGGTTGATTGGCCACTACCTAAGGATGTTTCGGCCCTAAGGGGATTTTTGGGGTTGATCGGCTACTATAGGCAGTTTGTTAAAAATTATGGGCTTATTGCTAAGCCACTCATATCCATGTTGAAGAAGGACAACTTTCAATGGAACCAAGAGGCAAGAGATGCCTTTGAGGAATTGAAAAGGGCTATGACCAAGACACCCGTGTTGGCTTTGCCAAACTTTGAGAGACCATTTGAAGTCTACATTGATGCTAGTGGTGAGGGTATTGGGGCGGTTTTGGTCCAAGACAAGAGGCCCTTGGCTTTTATCTCCAAAGCTCTCGGCGCTATGTAGAAGGCATGGAGTACTTATACTAGGGAAATACTTGCAGTTGTCCATGCGGTTAAAATGTGGCGACCTTACTTATTGGGTCACAAATTTACCATCATAACCGATCAACAAGCATTGAGGCATATGTTACAACAAAAGATTGTTACTTCGGAGCAATAAAAGCTTTTTGTAAAGTTGCTTGGCGTTGAATATGACATCATTTACCAACCAAGTAAGGAGAACAAAGTGGCGGATGCTTTGAGTAGAAAAGAAGGAAGTTCGACCTTGTGGCTAGTGCATGAAGAAGAAGAGTCTACCATGTTGGCCTTGAGTGGGGCTGAATGGATGATTTGGGATAAAATCCAGGAAGCTACCAAGATTGATGCTAGAGCCATAGAGATTGTTGAGTTTTTGGAAGCCCAAGGTGATGGAGTGGTTGGCTTCAAGGTGACGGATGGGTTAATCTACTACAAGGATCATGTATATGTGCCGAATGTACCTAATTTGAGGAAAGAGATCCTAGACCACTTCCACAATAACAAAGAAGGGGGCCATTGGGGTTGGTTGAGAACCTACATTAGAGTGAAACACTTCTTCTATTGGGAAGGGATAAAAAAAACCGTGAAGACCCTTGTAGCCGAATGTGACACATGTCAAAAGGTCAAATATGATACAAGACCCCTATCCGGGCTTTTGCAACCACTCCCTATTCCTAATTTAATTTGGGAGGACTTAAGCATGGACTTTGTTTAGGGGCTTCCTATTAGTAGTAGTTTTGAGGTGATACTTGTGGTGGTTGATAGATTGAGCAAGTATGGCCATTTCATCTCGCTTATTCATCCATACACGGCCAAGAGTGTGGCCAAGGCCTTCATTGGTAATGTTGTGAAGCTTCATGGGTTTTCCAAGAGTATAGTCACGGATAGAGATAGGGTGTTTATGAACACCTTTTGGAAGGAGATGTTTGAGCTCCAAGGGAGCAAGTTGAAGGCTAGTTCATCATATCACCCACAAACAGATGGGCAAACAGAAGTGGTTAATAGAACACTTGAGCAATACTTGAGATGCTTTTATCATGAGGATCAAAAGAGATGGGGTGATTATCTAACTTGGGCCGAATATTGGTATAATACCACCATTCATGCCTCCATACAACGAAGCCCTTTTGAAGTTGTCTATAGAAGAGCACCATTAACATTAATGAATTATACGAGGGGTACGGCAAAGAATAATGAAGTTGAGGATGAGTTGGTTACTAGGGATGAAATCCTAGTGAAGGTAAAAATGGAGCTTGATAGATCTCAACAAAGAATGAAGAGGTACTATGATGAAGGGAGGAGAGTTGTTGCCTTTGAAGTGGGAAATTATGTGTACCTAAAGCTACAACCTTTGGACCAAATGACATTGAGAAAGAAGTTTAACTTGAAATTGGCCAAAAGTACTATGGCCCTTTTAAAGTGCTTGAGAGGTTGGGTGAAGTAGCATATAGGTTGGAACTCCCTCCGACCTCTAAACTACACCTGGTGTTTCATGTAACCATGCTTAAAAAGAGAGTTGGTGACCCTAGTCTTATTGTGGAAGAGCTACCCAAGTTGGATGAAGAAGGGCGTGTGCTATTACAACCAAAAGAAACTCTTAATTATAGGGATATTTCAAGGGGAGGAAAAGACAAGATGTGTGGCAAGTTTTGATTAGATGGGGTAAAGCACCAAAAGAAGAGGCTACTTGGGAAGATTATTATGATATAAGAGAGCAATTTCTTGAATTTATCGTTGAGCGCAAGGATAGTCTTAAAGAGAGGGGGATTGTTAGACCCCTACGTAAAATTGCCTCTAAAGTTACCGTACATGTCCTAGCCATGTCGAGAACATGCCCCTTGACCATGCCATGAGCATGCCTTGGCCAGTATCTTGTCACACACGGGGCGCCTAGCATGCCCATGGACCGGTCACATGCATTTCTTGGCCCGTGCCTTGACACGCACGGGGCACCCAACATGCAAGCCATGTGCACGTCCATGTGCGCGCCAGGCCATTGGCCTAGCGAGGTTAGTGGCCGTGCACGCCCAGCCCACACCCACAGGCCGCATGGCCATGCGCAAACCCAGGCGCCGCACAGCGCCCATGCGTACGCCCACCTGGGGCACGCCCCCCAGGCGCATGCCCATGCTCCCTAAGCCCCTTCGCACACCCATGCGTGTGTCCATGCCTACAATGCCCAGCCGCATGGCCCCCATGCCACACGCCAACGAGGTTAGTGGCATGCCATCCAGAGCACGGCTCCAGCCCGTGCCTTGTGGAGTAGGCCAGTGGCATGCCATCCAGCGCATGGCCCCAGCCCATGCCCTACAGCCTCAACCCCCAGGCCACCTTCCTAAGCCATGAAGCATGCACGCATGGCTCATTGCCTTGACCACCAGCAGGCCTTGCATGGCACCATGCCATGACCACCAGCAAGCCATGCCTTGCCCACCAACCATGCCAGACCGCACTAGCCGAGGACCATGCACCAACCTAGCCAATCCACGGGCCAATGCATGCCATGGACCATCTTGACCCTGGCCACCTATGTTATTGCTTTTATTATTTGTTTTTAATTAATTATTTGCTAAGGGACATTTTGGGGGTTTCCACTTTGTAATCCTTATATATAGGGCCATTAGTCATTTCATTTACATCTTTTGACAACTTTCCTTTGTGGACGACTTTGTTCTTGAGATCACCATCGGTGCTTAGTACTTGGGCTCTTTGGGGTGCAATTCGTGAATCCCTAAGGAGAGAATCACACTTTGCAATTCGTGAATAAGTATGATTCAAGTTATCAATGTTATGAGTATTTTCCATTCATTATCTTGTCTTCCATTATCTTTCCATTGAGCTTGTCATCTTATGAGCATTGTTCATACTTTGTTCATCATTGTTCTTGTGAGTTTTGGCCAACAAGAATTTCCATTCATCCCTTTGATCTTTTCTCCACTCATAATTTCGACCAACCCTTGTTTTCCCTACTTACCATATTCGGCCACTACCCCAAAATACCCTTCATCCATCCCATACTTATCATAGTCGAAACCCTTTTACCTTGTTGATTCAAATTCAAATTTCGGCCAACACTTGCCTTATTTGAATTTGTCTTTGTCGCCCACTCCATTTTCCATATTAGTGTTTCCATACTTGGAAACCCTAGTTGACCATACCAAAACCCTTGGCCGGCCATCACTATCTTAATTTGAATCCCAAAATTTTAGGAAACTTTCCTAAAATCTCACAACAACCCCAATTCGGCTAACCCTAGCTGCCTATCACCTTCTTCCAAACTCTAAACCTATCTTCCATCCAAACCCTAATCCTAACACCAAGGTGGCGCCAACCCTAACACAAAGACCCTTCAACGTTGCAATCCCATAGTGGGTTTTCTTGTCATCTTAGACATAACTGTCGGTGAAAGTAGAAAAGAAGCAAGCTAGACCACAGAGACCAATGAGGATGGAGGTGGGGAACTTGTACTTGAAGGTGTCGCAGTTGCCATAGTTGGATAAGGCAGGGCTGAAGAACTGGTACGTGAAGACTGTCCCCATCGAGAGGAGCCTCACTAGGTTTCCAAGACCTGAAAATGTTTGCTCTTTGATGGTTTTCTAGCTGGAGCTTTCCTTAGACTTGGATGCATCCAAGGATATCGATATGAGTGTAATTTTTTGGTGGGATTATTCTTGGGGATGATTTACGTACAAGCAAGCCAGCTCTCTGTACATGGGGCTCTATAAATAGCCATGACGAAGTAATTCGTTGCTAGTTGCAAGCTAGCAGCTAGCTCCCATAACGCAGAGAATTCCCCTATTGTATGTTAGGTGCATGCAGGGTTTCACTTTCATCCCAAGTACAAGCTAATTTTAGCATTTCGTGAGGATTCAATTTCTACAGTTCTAAACTCTCAGAGACCAGTTAGTTTTGACTAATCTTGATTGAAAAATACCTGATTAAACGTGTGAGGAAACCCATAATATTTCTTGTCAAGGTTAATTACAAAAGTAATCATATATATATAATATAAACTTTTCATGACTATGTGTAACATAATTAGTTTAAATTAAGTAGCAAATTAATAATTAGTTCCCATTTAGATTTTTTATTCCAAAGAATGCTCAAAGAAGGGATATGGACGCGTACGTGTTAATTGATTTGTGAAGAAGTAGTAGTACTGTAATTCACCACTCGGATAAGAAGTCAGTGATCATATATGAGTCAGATCATGCCAATAGTTCGATCGGCAGCTGCATAAATAAATATATATATATATAAATAAATATATATATATAAATATATATAATATATATATATGTAGGTTTAAGGAGAGTGTAATTAGAAGCATGCATGCATGGACATGAATTGCAATTACATGCATGCATGGCAGCATTAATATTAGTAAATTAATTAATTCCACGTTAAATATTGCATGGGATCAAAAGGATGATAAAAATAATTAATGAATTATATGATAAATATGCGTAAAGTGCATGTCAAAGTTTCTAATTGATTCTTTGCAGCGCTTGCTATATATACATTTGGACATGGACTGTAATATTAATGACTAGAAGTGATTATTTTGGAGTATAAACTTTTGATCTGGCTTCAACTTTTCCTCGAATCAAGATCAAGACGGAGATTGCAATGCCCCTCCCAATCTCACAACCTCTCCAACCTCTACACTCTATATTTTTTTTTTAATTTTTTAATATTTAATTTTTTTTGAGTTTATTTTTTAAAACTAATTCAATTCTTCTATTCATTATTCATATATTAAATATTTGATAAAAAAAAAATTAAAAAAAATGTAGTATGTGGAAGTTGTGTGAATAGTAAGAAGTTGAGCAGATTTTTTCATATATATATAAATATATATATATATAAAATAAAGGTGAAGGATGTGTATTTAGTATCAAGTACATACTACTACTTTTGGTTGGAATATTTGTTAGTCCTTTATAGAATATTGTGATTCGGACATGTCAAAAATAACGTGAAATCTGAGTATTGTTTAAATATAATTATCTCTCTTTTTAAATATTTGTTAGTTGCATTTCGTTGAACGACACCATGTCCGACAGTGTAGTAAAATATTCCTAAGGCTTCCTCAACCATGACACCTCGTATCGAATCATGCAAGCAAACATATCTATGCAAACGATCGCATAAGGCCTGGAATGCATATACCTTCATTTGGAACATCTCGTAATAGGTGTCAGGATGTCCATTTAAGACTGCGATGATGTATTGATAACCACGCAAGCCAATGTTATGTTATGGCCTGGGCATACGACGTTGGGACGGGACTGCTGCTCTTCCATCATCAGGCTCAAAAGAAGAACCACTTCGTTTGTACCATCGTTACGGCTTCTCCATGCGTCTCATTCTTTCCATCTATTTTCGTCAAATGTACTTGACATGTTACTACTAGAGCCCTCCTCGTTATCCGTGATGTTTACCTCATCATTCCGCTAGCTATCATTGTCCATGCTGCACTTTAAAAAATGATGTTCGCACAAGTATTAAACATTACACATTGCATATAAATTTGTCGTCCAAAGAATAAAAAAAATTCATATATAGAGTAGGAACTAGGCAAGTACTTTTATTTAAAACCAAGTTTATGTTTGAACGTTAAATTAGCCCACACGAAATAAGATAGTTAGAAATCATTCACCATCTAATAAAGTTATACATAAAATAAAGTGGTATTTTAAAAAAACATAGCAAGGCCGATATGTGTGGTCAGCGTAGCGACCAGACCCACTCTAATCTCAATACTGGGGTCATGTTCTGGAAGATAGTTAGGACATGAGGATCCATAAACGCTTTTACTGCATGAAGATAAACGTCCATAGGTAGGGGAGGGGTGATGTCCTACAAAAACTTCATACACTCTGCAGCACTGTTATAGCTTGCATCCGAGGCACTATTTGAACTCTCGCCTCTACTGCGCTTCGAACTACATAGTTCAAACATTTTTGCATCCAAATCGGCCTGTTGTTTAGAAGTGGCAGCAAATGTCTGTATGGCATCACTAAGCACTGGTGAGATGGATGGTCCGGCTGCGTCCCTACTTCATATAATTGACCATAAATTATATAAAGAAAATGTAATAAATTTAAAATACAAGAAAGTTAAGCCAAAAGAAGATGAAGCTTACTCGGATCGCGTTTGCCCAAATTCTTTCGTACCAATAACAGTTTTTGTGATGGGCTTACGACATTGGGACGGGATTGCTGCTCTTCCATCATCAGGCTCAAAAGAAGAACCACTTCGTTTGTACCATCGTTACGGCTTCTCCATGTGTCTCATTCCTTCCATCTATTTTCGTCAAATGTACTTGACATGTTACTACTAGAGCCCTCCTCGTTATCCGTGATGTTTACCTCATCATTCCACCAGCTATCATTGTCCATGCTGCACTTTAAAAAATGATGTTCTCACAAGTATTAAACATTACACATTACATATAAATTTGTCATCCAAAGAATAAAAAAAATTCATATATAGAGTAGGAACTAGGCAAGTACTTTTATTTAAAACCAAGTTTATGTTTGAACGTTAAATTAGCCCACACGAAATAAGATAGTTAGAAATCATTCACCATCTAATAAAGTTATACATAAAATAAAGTGGTATTTTAAAAAAACATAGCAAGGCCGATATGTGTGGTCAGCGTAGCGACCAGACCCACTCTAATCTCAATACTGGGGTCATGTTCTGGAAGATAGTTAGGACATGAGGATCCATAAATGCTTTTACTGCATGAAGATAAACGTCCATAGGTAGGGGAGGAGTGATGTCCTACAAAAACTTCATACACTCTGCAACATTGTTATAGCCTACATCTGAGGCACTATTTGAACCCTCGCCTCTACTGCGCTTCGAACTACATAGTTCAAACATTTTTGCATCCAAATCGGCCTGTTGTTTAGAAGTGGCAGCAAATGTCTGTATGGCATCACTAAGCACTGGTGAGATGGATGGTCCGGCTGAGTCCCTACTTCATATAATTGACCATAAATTATATAAAGAAAATGTAATAAATTTAAAATACAGGAAGGTTAAGCCAAAAGAAGATGAAGCTTACCCGGATCGCGTTTGCCCAAGTTCTTTCGTACCAATAACAGTTTTTGTGATGGGCTTCCAACCCATGCTCGTTTGGCCCATTAAATATGTAAATTCGCGTTGTGTCTTAAGACAAGCGATTTTCCCCATCACTTGTGATGAATCAACTTGCCTAATACCAAGTTGATTCAGGTGCGTGGCAATTCAGATTGTGTCAGCGTTTGTAATTCTGGACTCCACCAATTTACCCTCCAATATTTTTTGGTACAAAATGTCAACCAGCATCTCCTCCAACCCACTATACCACAGCTCATGATCACGTACAACCTCCACGTCATCCATGGTATGCTGCTAATGGCCAATAATGACAAATACAAAAAATAGACAATGTAAACAATAGACAATGCACTTAAATCTATATTATTACGTATTGCTATGCATCATATACATGGTACATGCATTAAGTCCAAAACATTTAAATTTCACTATATTAAATGCAAAGCAATGCTATTTTAGTGTTATAAGTCAAATGCATGTAATATATCATACAAGAAATCGAGACTTATATACGAGTAAGATGAAGTTAGAATGTATTTGTCCTGATAATGTTTTAATACCTTATACAAGGAGCTATCGGATGAGCGTAGAAAATAGGGCTGCAAGTCATACGTAGCAATTAGAATCAAGAAGCACAAAATTACAACTAATTTGCAGTCATGGGTTTTTAAGTCCATTTTAAGTAAACTTTGGAAAAATGTTATAAAAAATCCATAACAAACATTAGCCTTAACTTTTCTTGTCCTTCATGTACATCCAAAGATCTGTCACATTTTAGATGGATGAAAAAAATTAATGGCTTTCTCCTTCATTAAATAATTGATGGCTTTCTCCCTTATTATCATCTCCAAAACAAGAAAAACAAAACCAAGAAAGAAAAGCAAAAGTTTGGTAACAGAAACCAGCATATATATAATAAGGATAAAAATCTGCCCAGAGGGGTTTATGATAAATAAGACAAGTTCAAAGTATGGTTTTTCAAATGCACTACCCCTGTGGATGAGATGCCAGTATTTATTTATTTTCAATGACTTGACTTGGGTAGCGCATATTCAACAATTGGGAATTCCCTCAAGGAGGAGCAGAGGGAATATAATCAAGAACTAGAATACTGCAATTTAAGCATAGGAGAAGCACAAACAAAATATTCAAGAATCAATCATGCCTAATATAGATAGTTGATGCATTAATAATAATGTCAATCAGGAGAGTTCAAAATAAAATCATGAGTGAAATGTTGAAAAAAGGTCCACGTGAATCTACAAATGAAATTTTCCAAAATACCACAAATTCAAACCAAGAATACATTTCCACCGTCCTTGTCCCACCCTTCCTCGAAATAAGAATAAATTTAGAAAACAGATGAAAAAGTGAAAAACAAATCTATTCAATGTACAAACATTGAATAAAAAATAGACATAATGAAAATTCTATCTAAAACATCATTAAAGAATTGATTAAATATCCCAAAAAATAGATGACAATGAAAATAAATTTCTAAAGCGAGATGGAATAAGAAGTATTTATATAGATAGGCCAAAGATTCTAAATCAAGATCTCTTACCTGCTGAAAGACTGGGGTGCCTGCAACTTATTTCTTTAGAAATTTCTGTACTGACTATAAAAGTCTTATAAATTAAGTTGGCAGTTATGTGAGTTTCTTTGTAGATGAAATGGAGATAATCCTATTACCTGTTACAAGCAATCCAAGGGAAACAGAAAAGACAGTGTTGATGTTTTCTCAATAGAATCGGAACTACAGAGCAAGCAATGAATTACTTGAGAATAAAAAAGTTGATTTCAAAATGGAGGAGGCATGAAACACCATATACCACCATATCCTATGGAGAATCCTATACCACCATATCCTATGTGGTGTTTGAGGTAAATTACTTATCCAAATAATAATGACAATAAGTATATATTAATAATAATGATAACGACAATAATTATAATAAAAATGAAAATAATAATAACGATAATAGTACTTCTACTAATAATAATGCCAATAGTAATTTCAGGTTTTGTAGAGATTAATAGTTTGAGTTGGTGAATCTAACCAAAAGATATATTATTAATTCTTATTATTTAATAATGGGCGTTTCCATTATTTTGAGGGATGGGAAATTAAAATTACATTGATAGCCATTCACAGGAGTAGCACAAAAATGTAGTCAAGAGATTGTAGATTGATCGAGTTTTGAATTCAATTGTACTCAAGTGGCAATGTTTTCTTGCTCATGATAGTCCTCATATGATTTTATAACAGCTTATCATATCCTTATGACTTAGTTTGTGGATTTCGAAACAAAGGAAGTGCTCCTGATCTACAAAGAAACTCATTCCACTCCTTTATTTTCTTACAGCTATGGAGAGTTTCAGAATCAAAATTTCAGTTGCGCACCTCCAAAGGTCAATTTATATCATGTGATAGAGAAGGGTGCTCTGTCTCTGCAACTGCAGAATACCCTTCCACATCAGAAACATTTTTCATTGAAAGGAAGAATAGTAGAGTTCACATAAAACTAGAGAGTGAGGTGTATCTACTGGTGTAGCTTTTTACCCTCATATGTTCTTAGGAAAAGAATCAAAATTACCAATATTGTTTGCATTGCACTTATATAAAGTATAGATAGTCAGGCATGCTTGGTAGTGTGTGGTGTCAATGTTTCATTACTAATCAGAGAATAGAGTTAAATATTTTAAAAAATATTTCTGCCTGTGTGAATCAGCTTCCAAAATCTTACATCTTGGGCCCTACAATCATTTGGATTTCAGAATGACTTAACAATTGATTGGGTTGTTCTATATAATTGAGAAACCATTGATATCGGTAAGATCCAGCAGCATTTCTTCATAATTAACATAATTTTAAATCGGGAAAAATGTGATTCAGTGATAATCACTTGAATAATAGGCTTTTCTCAGCTTGCAGCCATTAGATACTTTTACAACCACTTTATGTGCACTGACTGTGCCTATGGGACAGCCTTGCTTACATAAGGTGTAATGCATGGATTAATATCATGAACAGAAACTAAAAACGAGTAGAATTGAAGAAAGACCAGCATGAATATCAAAAGCTAGCATTATATTCAGATTCTCCATACCAATTGTTCATAAGTTAATTAAATTGCACTTCACATGTTTGAGTAAATTCTTATGAAATGCATGTACGTCAAATGCGAATCAAAAGTTTCAGATCGTTGCTTACCCGATAAGATCGCATCCTCGGAGCTGTGATTACTGATCTCTTGATGGTAAGCCTTTGATTGCGAAGCTTGACCATCGAGGAGCTTCGCTTTCGTAGTAAGATGGTGGTGGTTTGAGTTGAGTTCGACATGAGAATTATATAGGAATACAGCAAATAGGAGATGCTCACACAGATTTATAGTAATTTATAAGTTGATTGCAAAGGAAGTTGAGAGCAGGGAGCATAGAGCAGAGATGCATTCTATGTATTTACCACGCCAAATGGATGTTCATTAGGAGGCTGCAGCAGTTCAGACTGGAAGGACAACACTTTAAGGGAAACCCGTAACTGTTGGAGCATGAGGGTTGCAGACGACTGTGGGGCTGATATTGGGAACCTCTTCCTTTGAAATAGGGGCTGCACACATCTAGCATCCAACCCGTCGACTATGGGGGATGACGTTGGGATTCGATTGCTGTTAGTTTTCAAGCTACCTTATGCGATTCCAACTACCATCCACAACGGAGCGCAATTATGGAGGCATCCGAGAGGTTTTGAATGGAACAGGAAGTCTGGGATTTACATAAGATGGGTTGGGGAAGAAGGATGGGAAAGAGAGAGGGAGAGACAGAGGGAGGAGTTATAATGGATACAACCAAAAAAATTAAAGTGGGCCAGGAATCTCTGCAAAGTCAAGAAGTCATGTCTATATACAGTAAACCAAATGAGTTAACTGACATTTACGGATGAAACTCGACTCAACCGTGTGTTTGGATGGCAGATGGAGTTCAAAGTGAACTGAACTGAGCTCCTTTCGCGTCCAAACGAAGCCTAACTCTTTTGATCTAGTGATCAGTTTTGGATATAAGTGCCTGCCTGCCGCCTGGTTATATTAATGAATTATAACTTTTCTTTAAGAAAAATATTTTAGTTACAAAAGTAAACCACAAATTAATATAACTTGATGTGATACGTTAGATTGTAGGGTTATTTTTATTGTAAAGTAGATCTAATGGATTTCATAAAATCACGTTAATTTGTAAATTTATTCTTATATAATCATTTTGTATCTTTATCAGTTCTCTTTTTTAGGGTCCCAAAGGAAGACCCAAGTTTAAAAATGGCCTAATTTTATGAATGTAATGGTTAGTTAATTTGGACCCTAGCTAGCTAGGTTACTCCAAGTGGCCTTAAGTAATTGGTCCGCCATGTAGACCAATAAGTTAATAACGCCAGAGTAGTACCATTTCTTCAACTCATGTAATTGTTCTCTTTCCTTTTAAATTTGCCTAATCTCACGTGCACCCTCTTTATCACATTTATATATATTTGGGTTCAGTTCCGCTATGTATAGTTGTTGCGTAGTAGGCTGACGTGGCAACTGCTATTAAAAAAAAGCAAAAAACAAGTGCAATGCATTTCGGATTCCCGCTTCGCTTCTCCTCTTCTCATCTTCTTCCTCTGATTTTCTATTTGTGATTCTCATCTTCGGCCAGAAACTTTCTTTGGTGAATTGTGCTTCTCATCTTCTTGCTTTGGTTTTCTTCTTGCCAGAAACTGAAGGCTATTTGAGTGCATTTTGGAACTTCTCTTTCATTTCCATACGCACTGACACTTCCATTTCTTTTTTTTTTTGTTTGTTGCTCCTAATTCTTTCATTCGATAACAACGGATCCACAACAAAAGAAAACAAAAACTATAACTTCACTTTTTCTTTTCCTTCTTTACCATTCATCCTTCTAGAGTCTCAACACTGCTTAAAACTATCAAGCAAACCCATCTTTTTTTTCCTCTTTGCACCAGAAAATCAACAACAAAACACCACCAAAGTAATAAACCACCATCAGATCAAGTAAGGAAAAAAAGAACATCCTATATGGTAAACATATATATTGTTAATTATTATAGAGATAGAGAGAGGGAGAGGTGGCTACAGAGGAACCATAGGGAGTAGGTTGTGGCTTTGGGTTATGCTTGTGGGGATGTAACACCCCGCCTAAAAATGCCCTTAGGCCCTCGCCTCAGTAGCCTTAATCCTAGTTAATTAGAAGTTGAGCTATTTGAGAATAAGAACGTTTTGGATATTTGATTTGGTAAAAAGGATATATACTTTGAGTTTAGTAGAATTATTAGAAGATTTTAGTGTAATATTGATTTTTAAGAAAAATGAAATTCTTGGAGGTTGATTGGAGAATTTTTAGTGATTTATTAATTTTGAGAATAAGAAGTCAAGAGGCCCATAAGGGAATGACATGTGACACATTGGATGGTTGTCACAACAATGGGCTAAGCAATTTGGGTAAAATTCTTGTTGGACTTAGGAAGGCCTAAGAAATTGATTTATTAAGGGCTCAAGCTTTTTGGGTATAAAGGCTTAGAGAGATATTAAGGCATTAGGCCCAACTTGATGGACACTAGGCCTAACTTGATGGACATAAGACTTTAGACCTTTAATACACTAAGGATACGATGGGCGAAGGTTAAGATGTTAAAAAGACCATAGGCCCAACTTGGGACATATAAGTTTTAGGCCTTTCTTGGAGGACTCTAGAAAATAGGCTCAATGAAAAGGACATAAGGCTATTGGGCCTAACTTAGTAAAAATGGAGATATTAGGCTCTTAATTGTGGGTTAATTACTTACATTAAGGTTGATAGTGAGATTAGCGTTAATCATAGTACTTAGTGTTAATGAGCTAAGGATTAAAGAGTAAGCCTATTAGTAATTTTGGTGAGACTTTTTAGAACTTTAGAGCATTCATGAGTCAAGCCCAAGAAAACTTTGAACTAAGCCTTTAGGAGTTCAAGACTAGTTATGGCCCAACTTGGTATAGAATGGACCCATGTCTCAATTAGGCCAAGTCAAATCTTTTCAAGCCCAATTTAGTAGATCTTGAGGTTTCTTTTTAACTATACAAATCTGTAAAATGAGGCCCTCTCATTCAAAGTCCAAGAACCCTTAAACCATGAGCCCATATATTTGGCCATTTTAAGCCCATATGACCCAAAACCATGTTTGGGCTCATTTCACCATTCAAGACCAAAAGTCCAATACACAATACCATTGATTACCTTAAACCCAAATCACACTCAAAATACCTAAATTAGGTTTTGAAAATTGGCTAAGGCCATTAACCTTCATGCTTGAGGTTAGTGCACTTTAAGCCATACTTTGTAGCTTAATTGTGCTTAATCTTTTCTTTAACCTTTTAATTCAAAATTTATTGACTTAATACTCCCTTAAACCATGATTAGACCATGTTAATACCCTAGCTAAACCATTCTACATGTCATTAAGAAAAATGGCATAACAAGCTCAAATCATGCTTTAATCGGTTTTGTGCATTGCCCCTTGTAATGCTTGGACTGTTTTGCCCTTGGACCCAACATTTTTGTGGTTTGTCCTCAAGGGTAATATGGTTCTTAAACACCTCATGAGACTCTCCCAAAGTCAGTTTGAGCCTTGGACGAAATTACTTGCTCAA
>QEOT01003928.1:85082-182154 GCA_003123785.1 Pterocarya stenoptera
ACTAGGCCTAACTTGATGGACATAAGACTTTAGGCCTTTAATACACTAAGGATACGATGGGCGAAGGTTAAGATGTTAAAAAGACCATAGGCCCAACTTGGGACATATAAGTTTTAGGCCTTTCTTGGAGGACTCTAGAAAATAGGCTCAATGAAAAGGACATAAGGCTATTGGGCCTAACTT
Organism: Pterocarya stenoptera; assembly: GCA_003123785.1. Taxonomy (NCBI): domain Eukaryota; kingdom Viridiplantae; phylum Streptophyta; class Magnoliopsida; order Fagales; family Juglandaceae; genus Pterocarya; species Pterocarya stenoptera. Next base: position 85,266 of record QEOT01003928.1, read on the forward strand.
AGTAAAAATGGAGATATTAGGCTCTTAATTGTGGGTTAATTACTTACATTAAGGTTGATAGTGAGATTAGCGTTAATCATAGTACTTAGTGTTAATGAGCTAAGGATTAAAGAGTAAGCCTATTAGTAATTTTGGTGAGACTTTTTAGAACTTTAGAGCATTCATGAGTCAAGCCCAAGAAAACTTTGAACTAAGCCTTTAGGAGTTCAAGACTAGTTATGGCCCAACTTGGTATAGAATAGACCCATGTCTCAATTAGGCCAAGTCAAATCTTTTCAAGCCCAATTTAGTAGATCTTGAGGTTTCTTTTTAACTATACAAATCTGTAAAATGAGGCCCTCTCATTCAAAGTCCAAGAACCCTTAAACCATGAGCCCATATATTTGGCCATTTTAAGCCCATATGACCCAAAACCATGTTTTGGCTCATTTCACCATTCAAGACCAAAAGTCCAATACACAATACCATTGATTACCTTAAACCCAAATCACACTCAAAATACCTAAATTAGGTTTTGAAAATTGGCTAAGGCCATTAACCTTCATGCTTGAGGTTAGTGCACTTTAAGCCATACTTTGTAGCTTAATTGTGCTTAATCTTTTCTTTAACCTTTTAATTCAAAATTTATTGACTTAATACTCCCTTAAACCATGATTAGACCATGTTAATACCCTAGCTAAACCATTCTACATGTCATTAAGAAAAATGGCATAACAAGCTCAAATCATGCTTTAATCGGTTTTGTGCATTGCCCCTTGTAATGCTTGGACTGTTTTGCCCTTGGACCCAACATTTTTGTGGTTTGTCCTCAAGGGTAATATGGTTCTTAAACACCTCATGAGACTCTCCCAAAGTCAGTTTGAGCCTTGGACGAAATTACTTGCTCAAGCTAATTCCTTGAACCAAACTGGGTGCACCTTAGTTTAGTTTGTGTTGTAACCGATTGAGTCAAGTTTGAACCAGCCTCCTGCCATGGTTTGCACCACCACCCCACACCACCTCGTTCTCCACCCAATCACCAAGAAATTCCATGAATATCATGAAGGATTTTGACTCATTTTTGCTGCCCAAAAACATCCAAGGCCGAACTAATTTTCTGCCACCACAAAACCACCTCCATCCACTAGTTTTTAAGGGTTGTTTGATGGTTTTTATGCCACCCAAATGATGCCCCACGACCAGACTTGCCTTCTAGGATCAATGTAGCAACTGTGAAGAGGGAATTATGGTGGTTTTAGGCCAATATTCCCCCTGCACAAGCTGACCAAAGCTCATGTAAGCAAATCTGAAAATTTTCCAGATTTGAGCACCTCCGACTTCACCCAATCACCAAGCAACCAAACCAATGCATCTCACCCCTTGCCTCATATAAATACTTCCCTCCCCTTCTCATTTCATCCACACCATAGTTCCAAGTATCCTCTTGAGCCTTGAGAGCATTTCCCCCTTTTAGAGATCAAAAGAGTGCAAACTGAGTGAGTTTTGGTAAGTTCTTGAGTGTTCTTGTGTAAGGCAGTCTAGAGTGCTTGGAAGACTACGAACTTTGTAAGTTTTCTTCCTTTTGATATTAGCTAGCATTTCAAGTGTTGTTTGCAAGAGTTGGTACGAAATTTGGTTAAGTTTTGAGAAGATTATGATGCTTAATGCAAAACCGGGTCAATTAAAGGAAGGTTTGAATGATTGAATGTTTTAAATAGAAATTTAGCTATGGCATGTACTAAGCATGATTTTATATGGTCTATCATTATCCTAAAATGATTATGGAAGGTTAAATTTGTGGTTAGAAGCATGCCATGATAGGTTTTAAATCTATCTTGTTTTGATCTTCAAGCATGGATCGGTTTATGCATATTGGTGATTAAGGATTTCTTAGTTTTGATTAAGTGTTGGGATGAACTTGATTACTTAAGAATTAGACTTAATAATGTCTCTAAAGATGTTAGTGATCATTAGTGATTAAAGAAAATCTCATATTCATGTATTTATAGGGATCAATAGTTGAAAATACACATATGATACAAACCACGGGTTGGGACTAATTGGAAAAGTTTTACTTTGAATTTTGAAAATCCAAGGCCTAGATGGTTTTAGAATGCCAAAAATATGAAATTCATGAAATTTGGTTAAATTTGGAGTTCGTTTGCAATTAGTGAAAATTTAGGGCTTAGATGACAATTTTTGAAAGTTTAGGGATATTTTTGTAAATACTCAATTTTTGAAGCCTTTGATTTTGAACCTTTCCATGAGAGTATTAACCCTAATTTGGAATACTCATGATTTATGCAGCTATAACGCTAATTTCAAATTTCTCCAGAAGTTTGTAAGTTGGCATGTAACTTACATCTTGATAGATTATTTATTAATTATTGATGAATGCTCATTTCATCTTCAATTATCATTTTTAGCATAAATTATCATGTTATATGAGACATTGAGTGCATACTTACATGACATGTGACATTTTTATCATTTTTGCATATTATATTTATATATGTAATTTTTGCATGAAATTTACTATATACGCACATGTCATGAAAAATATTTTTCAAATCATAGCATGAAAATCATTTTATCATGACCCCAAAGGTTAGGATGGGGAATTATCCTTATAGAACTCCTCTGTCCACTCTAGAGTGTTTAATAATGGAGTGGTAACTTCTGAGTTAACGAAGAACAGTAACATGTTTTGTATGGGTTCTTATAAAAGGACACCAGAGCGAAGTCAATATATTATGACACCTAACACTGGTGGGTGTATACGTTATGAGTTTTATGATGCTATGTTATATTTACCAATGCATTGAGAACAAGTCTATAGACAATGTAGTGTCAACGTAAGTTATACTACGGTCACCGGCAGGTACTCATAGTGCATGTGAGAAACTGTGATATCACCACATGATATGTTATTAGTTAAGATAATAATGCAAGTCTATGATGATGAAAGCTTATGATGAAATTTTTATGAAGAAGTTATGTCTTTTAAAAAATGATGACAAAATTACTGACTGAGTAAAAATTCGTGTCTCCATATTTTTCAAAGATGTTGGGGAATCTAGATGGGAGACATGCATATTGATTTTTTGCACCTCATGCATTGCATATTTATCATTTTTCATGATTGATTTATCTTTGTGTTAGTTAGTTGTTTAACTTACTGAGATTTTGAGTAAATCTCACCCTTTTATAAGACCACTATCATTTCACTCGAAATTATAGAAGTTGTGTCAGAGATCAACCAAGACAAGATTGATGGAGCACTAGATTCGCATAATTGAAGAGGAGATGGATCTGAAGAGGAAGCTAGACTTAATTTTGATGTTCATAGCCCAAGTCCTTTATGCTTTAGATCACATGAAGATAACGATATGACTTTGTATATAAGTCTATGCTATTTTAGTATCTTGAGCATGATGATTATCTAATGAAGTTCGGATGTTTTAGTTATTCTGGCATAGTTTTCACCTTTTAAATTTTATTTCCACTGCGATTATTGCATACTGCTAGTTGCATACTAGGATGCATTCCATATTAACTGTCATGAACGGGGGTATGTAACCTTGTGTATTCTATGTCCCGACACTCTAAGTCTCTGTTCCAGCTCAAGCGAGGATTGGGAGCGTCACAGCGGTGGTATCAAAGCAGTTCGTCTCTGGGTAATCCCACATGTCCTTAGGAATCTTATGCCAGAATATAGGTTCGAATCATTAGTTTTGCATAAGCTTGAATCCTGTAGTTGAAGCTCGGTCTGATACGCATACATCGTAGGAGTCGAAAGGATTAAGACAAGATGCCACGTGCCAAACAAGAAAGGAACGCTGAAGGATCTAACACCCACAGAGATCAGGATCATTATTTCAAAGGAGGACATGATTTGGCAAAAGCAATTCGTCAAATGACAGAGACTATGAAGCAGCAAGAGGAAGTAATCCTGAGGCAGAGCCAGCAATGCCCGCTATTTGAGAATCGATGGTGTTTCTATGAGAAGTTCCTGCAATATAGATACCCTAATTTCGTGGGAACCGAGGGACCCATGAAAGCTAACAAGTGGCTATTAGATCTCGACAGGACTTTCGAGATCAGCGGTTGTACTGTCAAGTGGTTAATGTGGCTGCAATAATGTGGAACAGCAAAGTGTGACAGTTTAGATCAACCTTGAGAGAAAGAGGGCTTCTACCTTCACAGTTGGCAGGAATAATGCTAAGAAGAGCATTATTCAAGGAGATAACAAGGGAAAAGGCGTTATAATAGCTCCACCTGCAAGAAATGTGGAAAGAACCAAAGTGGTGGATGTCGTATGGGCCTAGGAGTGTGCTACCAATGCGGACAATCAAGGCATATGATTCGGAATGCCCACAGAATGTTCAAGGAAGAAAGAACATTCCTAACAAACGGCCTAATCAGAGGCCACCTGCTCAAGCCCTCGTTTATGCCATCTTCCTTGGTGATATCAATGAGGAAATCCCAGAGGATGAGGGAACATACATTATCATTAGTATTTTTTTTTCTTTAAGTACCCCTCTTTAGAAATTAGTTTTTAAAATAGTTGTTTAGTACTTAGTAGTAGTTACGATTCCCGATAAAAGTATAGTCAAGTGTACCTGAGTCCTTAGAATTTTCCCTCTAAGTTAGATGGAAGGATTATGGAGGCAGATATGGTTATCTTCATTCTATTGGTGGTTTGACTTGATATTAGGAATGGGCAGGTTATCCAAATGTCATGCCAAGTTAGACTACAAAAGGAAAGAGATTTTGTTTGACCCACTTGAAGTTGGTAGGATAAGAGGAACCTATAAAGGCTATTTCCCCTTTTGATCTCGGCTTTTAGAAATTGCATGGCTAACTTTGTTGTAGCCTATCTAGCTTTGATAGTTGAAGACTCTAGTAGCGATAAGGAGATTTAGGGCATACTTGTAGTTGAGGATTTTCTTGAGGTTCATAGACGACTTACCAGGATTACCCCTAATAGAAAAACAGAGTCTATAATAGATCTAGAACCTACCACAAGGAGATCACCATACCATATTACTCTGGTAGAATTAAAGGAGTTGAAGGTTCAAATAGAGGAACATAGGCAACATCTCAGCTTAATGTCGGAAAAGATTGAAGGAGCATAGGTTGTATTCCAAGTTCAACAAGTGTGAAGTTAGGAAGTAAAAGTTTTAGGGCATGAGATTTCGAGTAAAGGAGTAGTGGTTAATCCTAGTAAGATCAAAGCAGTAGTCTATTGATAGCATCCTATCAAAGTATACAAGGTCCAAAGTTTCTTAGGATTAGCAGGTTATTACCAAACGTTCATAGAGAGGTCCTTTAGATTATCAAGAATTAGATGCGTACTTATGCAAGATGAACGTGTCGTCACTTATGCTTCTCGACAACTAAGGAGCCACGAGCAGAATTACCCCATCCATGACTTTGAATTAGTCACCATAATTTTCGCCTTGGCTATCTGAAGTACATTTCATTACAACTCAATCTGACGTTTGAGGAAGTTTCTGTTAAGATTATGGAGTGGAAAGCAAAGGAACTTGGGAAAAAAAATATCCCTTAGTGAAGGTTCTTTGGCAAAAACACAATGTTTAAGAAGCCACATGGAGAAAGAAGATGAAGCAAAGACCAAGAATCGCTATATCCAGATATCTCTTCCGCGGATACCTTAGAGTGACTAACCTCTATTTTCGTTGCATACGACACCGTGAAGAAGGATCTTCGGAGATCGAAGACACATCAACTGACCAATGGAGGGAAATAGAAGAACAAGTTGACACGTACTATGACTCAGAAGAGGATATATTCTGCTACCACACTCAGGAGGAACTGTTGGATGATATCAATGAAGACCTCTTGTCTAGTTCGGAACCATAGAATCTCTAGTAGGTATGTATTTATAGTATGTGAGTATTGCATGCTTTATGCATCCATATCCATACCCCTAATTTGAGGACGAAATCTTCTTTTAAAGGGGGAAGGATGTAACACCCCGCCTAAAAAGGCCCTAAGGCCTTAACCTTAGCAGCCTTAATCCTAGTTAATTAGAAGTTGAGCTATTTGAGAATAAAAATGTTTTGGATATTTGATTTGGCAAAAAGGACATATTCTTTGGGTTTAGTAGAATTATTAGAAGATTTTAGTGTAATATTAATTTTTGAGAAAAATAAAGTTCTTGGAGGTTGATTGGAGAACTTTTAGTGATTTATTAATTTTGAGGATAAGAAGACAAGAGGCCCATGAGGGAATGACACATGGCACATTGGATGGTTGTCACAACAATGGGCTATGCAATTTGGGTAAAATTCTTGATGGACTTAGGAAGGCCCAAGAAATTAGTTTATTAAGGGCCCAAACTTTTTGGGTATAAAGGCTTAGAGAGACACTAAGGCATTAGGCCCAACTTGATAGACACTAGGCCTAACTTGATGGACATAAGACTTTATGTCTCTAATGCACTAAGGATACGATGGGAGAAGGTTAGATATTAAAAAGACCATAGGCGCAACTTGAGAGATATAAAGTTTTAAGTCTTTCTTGGAGGACTCTAGAAAATAGGCTCAACAAAAAGGAAAAAAGGCTATTGGGCCTAACTTAGTAAGAATGGAGGTATTAGGTTCTTAGTTATGCGTTAATTACTTACATTAAGGTTGATAGTGAGATTAACGTTACTCATGGTACTTAGTGTTAATGAGCTAAGGAGAGGTAAACCTATTAGTAATTTTGGTGAGGTTTTTTAGGACATCAGAGCATTCATGGGCCAAGCCCAAGAAAATCTTGAACCAAGCCTTTAGGAGTTTGAGACTAGTTATGGCCCAACTATAAGGAAGGCTTAAGGCCTTTGGGCCAAACTTGGTATAGAATGGACCTATGGCCCAATTAGGTCAAGTCAAATATTTTCAAGCCCAATTTAGTGGATCTTAAGGTTTATTTTTAATCCTACACATCTGTAAAATGAGGCTCTCTCATTCAAAGCCCAAGAGCCCTTAAACCATGAGCCTATACATTTGGCCCTTTTAAGCCCACATGACCCAAAACCATGTTTGGGCTCGTTTTACCATTCAAGCCCAAAATTTCATTACATCATACCAATGGTTTTCTAAACCCTAAATCACACTCAACGTACCCAAATTAAGTTTTGAAAATTGGCTAAGGCCATTAACCTTCACACTTGAGGTTAGTGCACTTTAAGCCATGCTTTATAGCTTAACTGTGCTTAATCTTTTCTTTAACTTTTTGATTCAAATTTTATTGAATTAATACTCTCTTAAACCATGATTAGACCATATTAATACCCTAGCTAAACCATCCCACATGTCATTAAGAAAAATGGCATAACAAGCCCAAACCATGCTTTAATCGGTTTTGTGCATTGCCCTTTGTATTGCTTAGACTGTTTTGCCCTTGGGCCCAACATTTTTGTGGTTTGTTCTCAAGGGTAATATGGTCCTTAAACATCTCATGAGACCCTGCAAAGTCAGTTTGAGCCTTGGACGAAATTACTTGCACAAACCAATTCCTTGAATCAAACTGGGTGTACCTTGGTTTAGTTTGTGTTGTAACCGATTGAGTGAAGTTTGAACCAGTCTCCAGCCATGGTTTGCACCACCACCCTACGCCACATCCTTCTCCACCCAATCACCAAGAAGTCCCATGACCATCATAAAGGATTTTGACTCATTTTTGCTGTCCAAAAACATCCAAAGCCGAACTGATTTTCTGCCACTATAAAACCACCTCCATCCACCGGTTTTCAAGGGTTGTTTGATGCTTTTTTTGCCACCCATATGATGCCCCACGACCAGATCTGCCTTCTATGATCAATGTAGCAATTGTGGAAAGGGAATCATGGTTGTTTTAGGCCACTATTCCCCCTGCACAAGCTGACCAAAGCTCATGCAAGCAAATCTGAAAATTTTTCAGATTTGAGCACCTGCCACTTCACCCAATCACCAAGCATCCAAGCCAACGCCTCTCACCCTTTGGCCTCATATAAATATTTTCCTCCCATTCACATTTCATCCACACCACAGTTTCAAGCATTCTCTTGAGCCTTGAGAGCATTTCTCCCTCTTAGAGATCAGAAGAGTGCAAACCAAGTGAGTTTTGGTGAGTTCTTGAGTGTTCTTGTGTAAGGCAATCTAGAGTGCTTGGAAGGCCACAAAATTTATAAATTTTTATGATTTTGATCTTAGCTAGCATTTCAAGTTTTATTTCTAAGATTTGGTACGAAATTTGGCTAAACTTTGAGAAGGTTATGATGCTTAATGCAAAATCGGGTCAATTAAAGGAAGGTTTGAATGATTGAATGTTTTAAATAGAAATTTAGCTATAGCATGTACTAAGCATGATTTTATATGATCTATCATTATCCTAACATGATTATGGAAGGTTAAATTTGTGGTAAGAAGCATACCATGATAGGTTTTAAATCTATATTATTTTGATTATGGAACGGCTCATAGCGGGCACAGAGGTTGTTCAACAGGGAAAACACCTTCATCTTGTCAGCAACTGGCCGTCCGATTGAAGCCAAGCTATTGCAAAAGCCCTTGAAGGTTTAGAGGTGATCAACAAAGGGCGTCATGGATGTTGAGTAAGGTGAAACTCTCACTCTTGAGAGTCATGGGCATACGCTGCCTTGAGGGCCCCCCAGACTTGGTGGGCGGAGTCCAAGCCCACGAGAGAGGGCCAATGATCCACCCTCTTAGTAAGCCATCAAATTTGGGCCACTGAAGGTAATCTGGTGTTTGATCAGGTTTACTCGAGCCTGATGCTCCATCAAAAGGGCTATCAAATTGTAGAGGGGCAGAGTCCTCACGAAGGAGTTGATCGACTAGATCTTCGCTCATCTTGACTCTCAGCCAAGGCTAGGAGTTGCTTACACTAGAGAGGGTAATTGTTGTTGTTAATTCGTACAGTAACAAAGTTACCCACATTGAAAGCAATGGTGGCTATGGAGAAAGACTCTCTTCACTCTCACTAATTTGCACGTCATAAATCAGATTTCATATCAAACTTAGAAAAAATTGAAGCATCACTAAGTCTGTAGATCAGGTAATTCTTATTGGGAATAAGATACCTAATTCATTTCAATATCTTGTTCAAAGGTTTGTAATTAATAACTAGATGAGAAATCTCTCTCTCAATCTCAGCAGTTTTCTAAACTTAGAAAGCGGTACAAGACCAAGATGACTTATTGTGCCTAATAATATTTTTAGCAAGCAAATCATAGATTTCATTTTTGAAGAATTTTAAAGTCTCGTTGTTCATTTTTGCAAATCATAGGAATATTCTTTTTAGAAAAGTCTTTAACAATATATATATCCTTCAGTATTAAATCTACAGGCTAGCCGGACATCTCCTTTTAGACTCAATTCTTATCGTGAGTTAAAGCCAAAAACATAAAAAGAGTTCTTATTAAGGCTCATGAGAACCATTGCTGGCTAGCTCTGAGGTGGAGGGATGAGTTTCAAGCCTCTTCTCCTCTACACCTTCTCCTCTACCACTATGGGTGTACCCGGTCTAGTTTGATTCGGTTTTGTACATTTTTTTATAACTGAACTGGTATACACTGGTTTTGAAAATTTAAGAACCGATATTGGACTAATCATTCACTACCAAAACTGTAACTTTTGATTTTTTCGGTTTCGGTCCAATTTTTTCGATTTTACAGATTATCTATGTTAGTAATAATATGATATTTACATATACTAAACAATTAGTCTATTTATATTATAATATAAGTACATTATTTTATAATAATTAACACATACTGGTATAGTATTGAATTTAACTATAATCTATATAAGTTCTAGACTTTTTATATGAATATATATGATCAAATGTGTAAAAATGTATTTACTAAAAGAATATATACATTAGATAATTTATTATGCCAAAAATGTATTTATCATTGATAAAAAGTAAGTTTATATTAATAAATTAATATTAATGTTTATGTTTAAGATTAAATTTTTTATATTATAGTAATTTTATATTATAAGATTAAAACTTATATGTTATATTAAATGCTATATTAAAAATTATAAGTTTGATTCTATGTCATGTCATATGTTATATTAATTTTATGTTATAAGATCACTTGAATAATAAGATTATAATTTAATGTTATATTAATTAGTAATTTAATATATAATATAATATAAGAAATTATAAATATATATATTGGTTTGGTTTGGTTTGGTCTAAATCGGTTTTGAAAATATGAAAGCCAGTACCGTACGGATTAGGACTTGTTTTGGTTCTTAAGAACCGGTATCGCACCAGACAGCTTACAGACTGGGTCAATAGGTTTTTCAAATTTTTTTTAGACCCCTATTTGCCACACTTGACCATTACTTGTCTTTTTTTTTTTTTTTTTCCCCCACTTTTCTCCATGCATGGTTCTATTCTCTATTTTTGTTAGAACTACTCAAAAATATGATAAGGCGCGGTTAAGCTGAGATGGTTTTAGATGAACTTAATAAAATATTGTTAGAATATTATTTTTTAATATTATTATTGTTTTAGGATTTGAAAATGTTGAATTACTTATTATATTTTGTGTCGAGATTTAGAAAAGTTGTAATGATGATATGAGAGATAAGATTGTTTCTGTATCCAAACGAGTTGAGATGAGATGAAAGTTGAGAGTTAAATAAAATTTTGTTAGAATATTATTTTTGTAATATTATTATTGTTTTGAGATTTGAAAAAATTAAATTATTTATTATACTTTGTGTGAAGATTTAGAAAAGTTGTAATGATGAGATGAGAGATAAGATTGTTTCTGTATCCAAACGAGCTGAGATGAGACGAGAGTTGATAATTGAATAAAATATTGTTAGAATATTATTTTTATAATATTATTATTGTTTTGAGATTTGAAAAAGTTGAATTATTTATTACATTTTATGTGAGAATTTAAAAAAATTATAATAATTAGATGAGATGAGCTTAATATCCAAATCAGATCTTACTATAGTTGTCTAGCTACCGGTCACCAGCTTACACACACCACATGATTTCCACTAGATATTGATGGATCATCTAAAAGTCCTATCTATGTTAACGCGCGCGTGAACCTCATGGATGTGCCACTTAATTATGGTATTGCACGTGAAGCTAGCCCATGAGCCACTCCACTTTGATCACTAGTTCAATGCCGACACCTCCATGAACTCATGATCCGATATTTATCCCTCCTCTGTTCTATTTTTGTTGCTATATTTGTGTACAAGTATATATAAAAGTATGCGTGAACAGTGACTGATGAGAAAAATTTTTCTTCGTGTCTTGACTGACGTGCGCCTCCACTATGGAACAACGTACAATTAGCTCGGCCTACCACTTTTTTTGAGTTAACTTTTATTGAAAATTGACTAATTAATTTTGTCCAATATATATGTCCTCTTTTGATAATGCGAATGAGGTGGGATAAAACATTTTCAAGGATCGATCATCTCGACACAGCTACATGATCAATCATCATCACGTGCGTCTTCACCAGTACTTGTCTAATTGGGACCATATATATATAAGACATGATGAAATGATCACAATATAAGATAAATCATAACAATCCTACGCCAATAGATTATTCAAATAACTGACCACATCTTATTATTTTTGTTAAATACGTGATTTACATGATGTGTATAAATCATGACAAGTTAGATCATCGATCATTTAATTGGTAAGAAGATAATTTTAAATGTTATTAAATTATGTTATTTTTGTTGGAGAGTCTTATCCCATTAGAAAATACGTACGTGCGTGTATGCATGTATGTATTCTTCCAATGAATTGAACGTACGCACGTACGTATCAGAGACAAACTAATTACAAGTTGCAACTTGACGCCAGCAAACATATTGCATATAATGTCTAACCTTAGAAAGATCAGGGAAACTAGCTACATGATGAATATTGACCTTAGACAACAACGTACGTAAGAAAAAGAAGAAGCTGAAATATTACATTATAGCCATAAACAAATTAATTTCCTTGGGTTTTTCTCATGGGTATTTCTCCACGCACAAGCCACAAGAATTAAAGGGTTTAATTTGATCTCTAGAAGATTCACGTACAAGCTGTTATAATTTGCGGCCATGCCACGACGCCATGCAACAAAGTTCGAATCCATCAACCCTAATTATAAACATAGGAATTTAATTATATGCACACGAAAACAAGGCAACAAGGTACGTAAAAGAAAACCACACTCGAACGTAATTCTTTAGACTTGATCTGTCGTTGGAGATACTGCTGCAGTAGTACTAGTAGTACTAGTACTTTTAGGGTATCCGATTCCATGGCGCTTGTAAGGAAAAGCCATGAAAACCACACTCGATGCCACACCAACAACAGGAGGCAACACCTTGAGCAAAGTTTTCTCAGTGGAAGCCGACACCGGATAGAAGCACCCCACAGTATTTTGATCCAAAAGCACGATGACTCCAAACACAGACACCGTAAAGAAGGCATGAACGAAGTCGGCAAACCGAAGCTTATAGGCCGACAAGTTGACGTTCTTGGACGCTGTTGAGGGCCAAAGACCCTTCAACGTTACAATCCCATAGTGGGTTTTCTTGTCATCTCCAACATAACTATCGGTGAAAGTAGAAAAGAAGCAAGCCAGACCACAGAGACCAACGAGGATGGAGGTGGGGAACTTGTACTTGAAGGTGTTGCAGTTGCCATAGTTGGATAAGGCAGGGCTCAAGAACTGGTACGTGAAGACTGTCCCCGTCGGGAGGAGCCTCACTAGGTTTCCAAGACCTGAAAATGTTTGCTCTTTGATGGTTTCTGGCTGGAGCTTTCGTTAGAGTTGGATGCACCCGTGGCCATGGATATGGGTGTCTTTTGGTGGGAGTATTCTTGGGAATGAATAAGGAGAATAAGAAACCAAGTGTTTCTTTGCGTACTTATGGGAGCTAGCGTTTAAATAGCAACGAACTTGATCTTCATGGCTATTTATAGAACGCCCTGTACAAGAGATGGCTTGATTTATTTTGATTAGAATATTATTATCTTGACTATTAAATGAGATATTGTATTTATTTACTTTCATATTTCATAATATTAATTCAAATATAGAAGTCTATTTTTACTTTTCTATATGATGCATGAGAGCCTCGGGTTTTTTTTTTTTTGTAGATTCTTTGCATAATTTTTATCCTGAATTTGTTGTCGCTAGGTACTTTCCAACTAGCTTCATCGTAGCCAGCTAGTTAGTTCTGAAATCATATTTCAGAATCAAGTTCACAAAATACAGATACTCAGGTATGTAATTAAAAGACTCGATCTCATCCACCTTCAGATGCGCTGCCATTGCCCATCACAAAATCAGCTGTTGACTTAGACCGTTGACCGTTGACTTTAGTAGTGGATCCTTTACAATTGGTTTAAATTAAGAAAAATGTTAGTTTGTCCCTCACTTTGTCCTCGTCACTTTGACCACTTGTATATTTAATGTTTTTATAAAAAAAAACTTTATTTAATAATTAAGAAAGTAATTTTTTGTGTATTGGTATATTTTTTTATTTTTTAAAAATATTTAAATATATTAAAAAAATAAAAAATAAAAATAAAAATGTACGTTTAGCTAGACAAATTGAGCAATCTACTAGGCAGAGTAACCCGACTCATTGTTACAATAAATTAAGAAAAAGTGTACTTGCAACCAGTTGGGGAAACCCCCCGCGTCACCCGCCCACCTTTTATAAAAAAAATTATTTTTTTTACTTCAATCTTGATTTCGTTCAGCTCACTCTTCATCTTTGACTGTATTATTCAAAAGTCTTGTTGCAGAGAAGAGAATGGAGAACTCAACTCCCCATCCACCTCTCTCTCTCCGTCACATTTTTTTTAAACTCTATAGGCCACTTCCCAAGAATCCAACCCCTATAAGGAACTTTTGAATGAGTTCTGTAGCCTTGGAGCAAAGCAAACTGATTCATTGAAATAAACCCCCTGTAGAAACACTCATTTCTTCTGATAAAAGGCATAATAGGAGGAGTTAGGTAATTCCTTATAAAGCCCAGAATGAGTTTGTTCCTAGGCCATGTGGGACTTCTCAATATGCCCCCTCAGGTGTGGGCCGGTATTTCCTGTACCATCATCGTGGGTAGGTTGCAGGAGTCCATCATTGGTCATAGGTTAACCTGGCTCTGATACCATGTAGAAACACTCATTTCTCCCCATAAAAGGCCTAATAGGAGGAGTTAGGTAATTCCTTATAAAGCCCAGGATGAGTTTGTTCCTAGGCCATGTGGGACTTCTCAATACCCCCCCCAAAAGGCCAAGTAGTGGGAAGAAGCTAATGGCAGTAGTTCTTCCAAAAAACACTGATTGGAAATCTGTAAACCATATGCAAATGTTACTTTCATCTGTAAACCATATGCCTTGTATTTCCTTGACAATAGATTAAGTGTTGTTTGCTCAAATTTGAGCCCGTATGAAGTGATGTCGTTGAAACAAAACCTCTATTTTTCGGGTAAAATCTGGAAACTTTCAAATTTGAGATGCATTTTCGTGGATTTTATCTATTAATTTGTCACAATGATGATCCTGGTGATAGTAGCAATGATTTTGTGTTAAAAATCTCGATTCTCATTTGAAAGTTTTTGTGTTATGTTTCAAATCTGACAACATGAGGAAAAAGCTCGATACTTGATTTCCTACCACTCGAATTAAAAATGTAATGCAAGTTGATGAAGATGTTGGGAAGATAGTGTTGGTGGTGCCTGTTTTAGTTTATGAGATACTCAGATTTTCTCAGCAACCAGAAGTGTAGAGGAGAAAATAATTTTCTGCATATAATTGTATTGGACACTCTGCAGTGGAAATGAGTTTGGACATTTTCCTTCTCAGATGGGCTTCTTCCCGAAATGGGTTCCATCTGATGTCGAGGTCGAAGAGCTGTTTGATAGAGTCGAGGTCACTGGAACACCTTGCAGAAAAGAACGACTAGTGAGTGATGAAGCGTAGAGACTTGGTGTCCATCTTGCAAGAGAGAAGCACTAAGTTCCTAAGTTTTTCATCGATAGATAGAAAAATGAAAGGAGAGAGAAAGAGGGAGGAAGAAAGGGAGACAATGGGACCAGTTGTGTTAGCTGGTTACGTAAAGGTTGCGCACGCCGGTTGTATGTAACAAAATTTAAAAATTAACTAGCAAATTAGTTCCCATTTAGAATTTCAGTTCTGCTACTCGTGCCTGTATGTGCACGTCATTGACGTCAGTGCTTATATTATTAAAAAAAAATCTTTCAAAATCAAATCTTCGGAACGATACCTAGAAATCTCAACCACTACAGAGCTTTACAGACATGGATTCAGGCTACAAAGCTTAATTAGTACATGGGAAAAACTTAATTATCACCACAACTACGGGACTTCAAGGATCAATATAAACGGTCAGCTAAATAAACAAAACAAGAAACACAAATGCACATTGAAACACAAATAATCTTAGGTAAAGAAAAGAATGAAAAAAGAGAAAAAATACAATCAAAATCTTCGTAGTCAAGGAAGGGAAATCCAGCCAAGTTTCTGGATGCATTGAGATGTTTCTTGCGAAGGCCATCACCTCTTCTGTTATATCGACAGCATTGCCGATCTCCTCCTCTGATCCAAGCAGGAGAAAATTGGAAGCTATTTAGGTGATCTCTGACACCGTTTTGTTGGTCGATAGCTTTGAGATGCCGATCTTAAATTTCCCACTAATCTCTGTGAAATTACTGCGGATTTTGAAGATCATCATGTCCTCTTTGGAGGCTTTGTGATCGGAAGGTTGAGGGTTAGGGTTCTATGATGATAAGGGGCTTCGACCAAAGGGAGGGCAAGGGAGATTTGAGCAGAGGGATGGAAATAAGCCTCATTTGTATTTAAAACACACCTCAACTCATCTTATTATTATTATTATTATTTTAAATTTCATACAAAATATAATAAATAATTTAATTTTTTCAAATCTCAAAATAATAATAATAATATTATTATTAACAATAATATTCTAACAATATTTTATTCAATTCATCTTAAGTGGCAGGCTTAGGGAGTTAGGAATGTTCAAAATGCAGAATTGCAACGGAGGACGGGTTCATCATGGCGATTTTCTTCTTCAACGTCCAGAGACTAAATGCGACGTTATATTTAATGCCAGTAGGATGTCCTGTGTTTAGAGTTTTTCTTAGAATTTTTACCCCAGATAATGCTTAAAGAAGGGATTTAGATGCATGTTAGTTCTCTCTGTCCTCAAAAGTTTGCAATCTTATGACTTAGACAAAACATGCACTTATCAATCAGTCTATGTCAAAATCAGCAATGCTCTATGTATTAACTAATATGCCGGTCAAAAATGTCGTACAACTATTCACCATTTGGATAAGAAATTAGTGATCAATGCATACATCATGGTGTATTCAAAATAGAAAAATTCTTATTGTAAGCTAGTGTATAGGTCGAGCACAGTACTCTTCGTGTCATTGACATGATAAAACTTAATTTGTAAGAGAAATTTAAAATTTAATTATCTTATAAATCAAGTGTTGTCATGTCAACGGCATAAAAAATAATGTATTTTACGCACAACTTCCACACTACAACACAATTTGCCTTTTGTGACAGAGAAAACCGTCACAAAAAATCAGAGAAACGTCACTAAAGACATTTGGTGACGGTTCAAAACCGTGACCATGACCGTCACCTAATTTGCATCATAGAATACATTTAGTGACACTTTACTGTTGAACCGTCACTAAAAGTATTTTTAGTGACGGTTGGAGTTGTTCTGTTTGGAGTGACGTTCGAACATTTTAATTTTTTGTGACTGTTGAAAACTGTCACAGAAAGTAACGTTAAGACGTAACGCCAACCCGAGCAATTTACGTTCAAATGTCAAAAGTTGACGTTCGTTGATTGATTATAGTTCGAACGTATAATATTTGAGTTCGGATATTTATACGTCCGAACGAACGTTCAAACGTTATGGGAACAACGCTCGAACGGAACATAACGTTCGGACGTGTGTTTGAATGTTTAAGAAGAAGTGTTCGAACGAACATGGTACATTCGGATGTTTCTTCAAACGTTAATTATCAAATCGTGTATTTACGTTTGAACGTTTGTTTGAAAGTAAAATCTTGTTGGAACTTTTTTTTTTTACATTCAAATGTATAGATCAGAAATACACTAATTTCATAAAATTAAGAAATTAAGAAACAGACTAATTGTATCATATTACACACCATAAATATTTTACAACTAACAATGTCTTAAAAATTTTTAAAATTAGATAATAAAAGTTATATACAAGAATTAAATTGAGAGAATTCATTTCTTCTTTCCTCGCCCACCCTGCTTCTGTTGCAATGACATAACACGCTCTATTTGCATCATCATCTCCCGCTACACTTGCTGTTGGACTTCATTGCGCATTCTTTCTTCCTAGTCTTTATGTTGGTCCTGCAAACGCGTCTCTAAATGAGATTGTCGCTCTAAGAGGGACTCCAACTCTTGCTGCCTCGATCTCATATACTCATTCTCGCGTTATGCGGCTTCCAAATCTTTAGTAATATTATTAATTTGTGAAGTTGAAGAGGATGAGGAGGATGAACCAGAATGCTTGAAAGATCGTCCCAAATCTCTTGTCATACTAGAGTTAGGCCCGAGCACTTGTATGAATATGTCTATATCACTCGGAGAGGATTCCCCAGATGCTGACTGTAACTCCATCATTGTTCCCTGCCATGTCAAAGAAAACACACAATAAGTAACGTATAAAAAGAAATACAAAATAAAAAATAAATTTTTTACATGTTGTATAATTTATTTAACAAAAATAACAACGCTTACATAATTATCTGCAGTGATAGGATCCATCCACTCACTACGCTTATTAGTGTGAGCAGCAGTGTAGACGTGAATGAGGAAAAAAATTTCTGGATCATCACGTTTCTAACAAAGCCACATTAACAATTTTAAAAAGATAATATTAGTACTTATCCTCAATGAAAATAAATAAATAAATAAATAAATTCTATAATATTATTAATTACCATTTTATCAGCAAGACGGTGGAATGATCTTGAACTAGCACGATGGTGGACAGTCAAATCGGATCTATTATTAGCATTCGTAGAACTTAAATGGTACAAAATTAATTAAGAATGTTAATTGTAATATAAATATATAAAATATATAGCCCAAATATATATGTAAATAATCATTATATATTATTAATCTAGAATACCTGATAATCTAGAGTTGCGAAAAGATCACAACACTTTCTCCAATCGTCTAACTTCATCTGCTGGAAAGGAGATTGTGCAGCCTCTTCAACCGTCTCAAACTTCTTGAAGTGGTCATGATATCGTCCCTTGTGACGTCAGAATAGTGTAACCATCAACTCATTCACAGTTCTCAAATTCTCGCTACAACCAATGTCGAGGTTGAATTCATCCTAATAAGCGAATCACGTCAAAAATATAATATTCTAATCTAGTATATAAAAAATGTACTCTCAACATAAACTCACCAGCACACGGCTCCGAATGTGCTCCTTAATCTTGAGCGAAACATCTCGCCATGATCGCACATAAAATGGAACATAAGCTCGGACAACTGTACCAATATAGGAGGAAAGCGCTGCTGCGCTATCATCCACGCCTCCAGTGGAATTATCAGGAATGTTGACCTTGAGTTTTCCATGCCTTCAGCATTTCTCAAGAAAAATGTCACGTGTATAACCACGACTGCGACGAGCTGATGCATCAACTATTAGATATAATATTGTTATAGTTCTATAGTTATTGAGATAAAAGTATTGATATATAATTAACTATGTTGTTATTTTCTTACTGGTAGGTGTCGACTGATTGTCGTTCTTTTGCATTTGCATTTGATCTTCACGAGGAGGCAAATTTCTTCGTTGTCGTTTTGGCGGCATCCTTGAGGCATGATTAATATGATAAAGAAAATTAATTAAAAATAATTATTGAAAAGTTAAATATTTTATTGTCACCTATATGAATAAAATATTTAATACTTTTATTCTTCATCTTCGGATGTATTTTCCATGCTTGGTTCAGAATCTCTCTCAATAGCATCTTCATCGTTGTCATCAACCTCTTCTTCGTCCTCCTTATCCACTTCCTCCCTAGATTCTTCTTCATCTTCTTCTTCTGACTCTTCTCCTTCTTTTTCTTCACTTACTTGAACTGAATGATCATTTAATACGGACGGGTCGAGAAGTATGGGTGGGACGTCATCTCTACACAAGGGGAGCAACTCGAGTGCACCAAGGTCAACAAACAAGTTAATATCCTCTCCATCTTCTTGGTAGGCCTCTATTATCGGAGTGTCATCTTCATCTTCACTCTTCTCGTAATCCGCACTCATTCCTACTTCATATATATTTCGAGGGATAAATTTCTGTACTACTCACCAAGTTATCTCTCCATTATCTTCCTTAGCCCTTTTCATTGGATCAATCAAGTAATAGACTTGGGAAGCTTGACAAGTCAATATGAATGGATCATTTTCATACCATTTAGATGCCGTATTGACACTCGTAAAGTTATTATCCCTATGTATCGAAACCCGACCACCGCCTAGGTCCCACCAATCACACTTAGAGACATATGTTACAGACCCACCCATATATTTCAATCCGATAATATCATGTATGACACCATAATAGTTAATATCGTCTATTCCATGACTTCTCTCGACCAACACAACACAGTTTTGAGTCTTTCTATTACATTCAAGGTCCAGAGTATAGAATCTATAACCTCGAACCGTGCATGCAGTGTATCGAAGTGCTCTATTAGAGGGACCACGGGCCAATGCATACAATTCAGAAGAAACTAATCTGGGATCATGAGCACGTTGTTCCAAAACTTATCAATTTCAATAATATATACGTTTTAAAAGTAACCCAGAAGAAAAAACATTATAAATCAAGTAATGTCAATGTAGTTTTAGTTCATACACGTTGTTTAAACCATCCGGGAAATTCTTCCTAGTGTCTTGCCTCTATATTCTCTACGCATTCCATCTTAAGTTTTTCCATATGATCATTGCATATATGTGCAAAAGAAAATAATATTTTAAGCACAAAAGTTATAATTAAAT
Source organism: Pterocarya stenoptera (assembly GCA_003123785.1). Classification (NCBI taxonomy): domain Eukaryota; kingdom Viridiplantae; phylum Streptophyta; class Magnoliopsida; order Fagales; family Juglandaceae; genus Pterocarya; species Pterocarya stenoptera. The sequence goes on from QEOT01003928.1 coordinate 105,396, forward strand.
GACATTTGACTATAATTTCTCAAAGCATGCAACAACATACCTGAGAAAGCAATCAATCTCTCGGCAATTATTTAACACGTACCAACGAACTTTACCCAACTCTCCATCAATTAAATCGTAACCCCTTTGTGCACCCAAGGGTCGTACATTCTGGGAAAATACTGATAGCTCACGAGGAGGCGGAGTCTCAAGATCAGCATTTTGCTCTTGACGATTAAATCGTGTCTCAACACCACGAAGATATAGAGAGCAAAATGTTAACCACTCATCGTGTATATAGGTCTTTGCTATTGAACCCTTAGCTTTGGCTTTATTCCCAACAGTGCGCTTTAAATGACCCAAATATCTTTCAATTGGATACATCTAACGGAACTGCACCAATCCACCCAATAATGCCTCTCGGGGTAAGTATATTGCTAAATGAACCATGACATCAAAAAATGATGGTGGAAAAATCTACTCAAATTTACAGAGTATAGTAGCAATGTCTTCTTCCATCTTCTGCAACATATCTCGATTTACTACTCGAGTGCACAAATCCTTAAAAAACATACATAGTTTAGTTATGGCGACACGTACATTAGATGTAAGCTTGCCACGAATTCCCACCGGTAATAATTTCTGCAAAAGAATGTGACAGTCATGACTTTTCAATCTACTAAATTTCCAGTCAACAGGACTCACACATCTACTGATATTTGAGGCATAACCATCTGACAACTTCACACCTTGCAACCATTTTCAGAAATCCATCCTCTTCTCCCTCGTCATCGTAAAACATGCATGCGGTATGACCACCCTATTGCCTTCCACTCGCAAATGTAGATTATGTTTAATTCCCATTATCTCAAGATTTTTCCTCGTCTTGATCATGTCTTTTGTCTTTTTATTAATGCTCATCAATGTATCCAGTATATTATCACATATATTCTTCTCTATGTGCATTACATCCAAACTATGTCGCAACATGTAGGACGACCAATATGGTAAGTTAAAAAAAATATTACGCTTTGTCCAATTCAATTCTGCTCCGCCTCTTTTTCTCTTATTCTTACCCCGTCCTTTGCCAAAATTGTTTGATCTAACATGTACAAGTTGTTCCACTATCTCTTCTCCAGACAACTCATTTGGTGCAATTCTGTCATCTACTCTCCTATCAAACTTAGCACGTTCGCCTGTCCATGCATGATTTGTTGGTAGATAACATTGATGACCCATGAAGCACAACTTCTGAGAATATGTTAACCACTCACTAGCAGTTTCTTTATTACATTTTGGACATGCTAACTTCTCTTTAGTACTCCAACCACAAAGATTTCCATATGCCGGAAAGTCATTTATGGTTCACAATACTGCAGCATGCATCTGAAAAGTTGTCGACGTGGATGCATCATACGTTCTGACGCTTGTTTCCCATAACTCTTTCAACTCTTCAATCAACGGCTACATGAATACATCAATGTCATTCCCAGGTGATCTCGGGTCGGGAATAAGTAAAGTTAACAAAAAGTTTGGTATCTTCATGCATCTCCATGGCGGAAGATCATACAGAATTAACACTACGGGCCAAGTGCTATAACTTGTACTCATATTCCCAAAAGGGTTGAATCCATCGGTAGTGAGTCCCAAACGCACGTTCCAAGCTTCTATCCCAAACTCTGGGTATTGATCATCGAAAGATTGCCATGCAAGTGAGTCAGTTGGGTGCCTCATGTATGCGTTATTCTTAACTCTTTTCTCATCGTACCACCTCATATCAACAACTGCTTTTTTACACATATATAGTCTTTGCAATCTAGGTCTCAAGGGAAAATATCACAACACCTTAACGGGCACACTTTTCTTGGCCTTCCACCTCGACTCTCCGCATATAGGACATGCTTGTTTCCCCTCGTTCTCCTTCCAGAACAAAAACACAATCATTCTTGCATGCATGTATTGACTTGTACTCAAACCCTAATCCATTTCTTAACGGTTTCGCTTCATAAAAGTTTTTTGGCAATGCAGACCCATTGGGAAGCACCTCGTTAAAGAAGTCCAATACCATGTTTATTGCTTTCGTCGACATCCTACACAATGACTTAATGTGAGCAACCGCACAATAAACGACATTTTGGAATGTTTTGTATAGCCTGGATAAACGTGTTCAGTAGGAGTAATAAGAATGTGCAATACAAATGATATAATCCCAAACTGTCCACACTGGACAATTTAGGAATTAGTGCACACCTAAATGTACACTAATTCCTGAACGGGTCTAAGGTTAGATATGCAATGTCACACATATTCATTCAAAAACCACATGAATCTTATATAAGGAAAAAATGTTAGAATTAGTAATGTTAAAAACATTCGGAGGTCTTATATTGTTGAACTAGATAGAGATGGAAGAATATGTTGGTGCACCTATCAACATACGTACACAACGAGGGGGAATGATCTTGAAGAAATGTCTAAATTTTAGTCTAATTACTTAACTGGCACAATCTTTCTGGCCTTTACAACTCTCAAGGCCAAAGAGACTTTGAGAGTCAAGCAATTTGACAGACATTTCTTCAAGATCATTTTCCCTCGTTATATAATTTTAACGAGTTTTTAAACTAGTCTTATCCCTCTAAGTTGATATTTTCACAATATTATAACTAATTGATACTTAGTTATTTATTAAGTTGAAAATTTTGTATTTATTTATTATACTTAGTTTTATCCCTTTAAGTTGTAATTTTCACATTATTATAACTAGTTGATACTTATTTATTTATTAAGTTGAAAATTTTCTATTAATTTATTATACTTAGTGTTATCCCTCTGAGTTGTAATTTTCACAATATTATAACTAACTGATACTTAGTTATTGGTCTAAGTTGAAAATTTTGTATTCATTTATTATACTTAGTTTTATCCTTCTAAATTGTAATTTTCACACTATTATAACTAGTTGATACTTATTTATTTATTAAGTTGAAAATTTTGTATTTATTTATTATACTAAGTGTTATCCCTCTAAGTTGTAATTTTCACAATATTATAACTAATTGATACTTAGTTATTGGTCTAAGTTGAAAATTTTGTATTTATTTATTATACTTAGTTTTAGGTGGTTTCGTGATATATAGCGATGCGTCACACCAAGGGTTGGTATGTGCCTTGATGCGCCACGGGAGAGTGGTAGCGTATGCCTCACGCCAACTCAAGGATTATGAGCGCAACTACCCAACCCACGACCTAGAGCTAGCAGAGGTTTTTTTTGCCTTAAAGGTTTGGCAACATTACTTGTACGGGGAGCGCTGTGAGACCTACACAAATCACAATATTTCTTCACTCAGAAGGAATTAAATGTGAGATAGGGCAGGTGGTTGGAGCTGATAAAGGATTATGACTGTACCATCAACTACCATCCCGACAAGGCTAATGTTGTAGCAGATGCCCTTAGCAGGAAGTCTTCTTCTGGTACCCTTGCAAGCATGTACATCCTTCAGAAATTTATTCTCCTAGCCATGGAGAAGCTCAGAGTGGAGATGGTGAGGGATGTATAGGCAAGGTTAAGTACCCTGGTTCTTAGTCTGATAGTATTGGACCAGATTAAAACTACTCAGAGTGAAGATGTCAGTTTCCAGAAGATCAAGACAGAGGTTTCAGAAGGGAAACAGCTCGACTTTATGGTTTCTGAAGATGGGTCCTTGGAATTCAAGGGGAGACTTGTGTACCAATAGAAAAGGAATTGCGAGTTCTACTTCTAAGGAAAACACAGGTCTTTATACACAGTGCATGTGGGTAGCACCAAGATCTATCGAGACTTGAGATAACATTACTAGTGGAGCGGAATGAAGAGGGATGTATCTAATTTTGTAGCTCAATGTCTGATGAGCCAGATGGTTAAGGCCGAGCATCAAAGGCCTTCGAGAACACTATAACCAGTGCCGATCCCAATTTGGCCATGGGACAAGATTAGTATGGACTCCGTGATAGAATTTCCTAAAGTCCCTGGCAAACAAGACTCAGCTTGGGTGATCGTCAATAGGTTGTCCAAGACAATTCACTTCATCCCTATTCAGATGACCTATTCGACGAGCAAATTGGCAAAACTGTATGTTTGGGAGATAGTCAGACTACATGGGTTCCATGCAAGATCGTGTCGGATCGGGATTTGTGGTTCACGTCAACGTTTTGGAGGGGTGTGCAAAAGAATCTGGGGATAGAGTATTTCTAAAGGTGGCTCCCATGAACGGGGCAATGAGGTTTGAACAGAAAGGCAGGCTAACTCCTAGATTTATTGGTCTGTTGAGATCCTAGAAAGAGTACGAGCAGTGGTATACAGACTTGCACTCACTCCCTCCACAATTCTTAGCCATGCATGATGTATTTCACATCTCAATGCTTTGAAATTATGTGCATGATCCTTCCCATGTGATCAAGTACGCTTCCTTTTAAGTACGTGAGGATTTCTCCTATGAAGAAGCACTTATTAGGATCCTGGATCAAAAGGTACAAGTGCTTCGTAGCAAAACAATTCCGATGGTCAAAGTGTAGTGGAACCACCACACCAAACAAGATGCGACGTGGGAGCAGGAGGATGGTATGAGGGCCTCTTTCTTTGAAGTACGTCAATCTCGAGGACAAGATTGTTTTTAAGGGGGGAGAGCTGTAATACCCGAATCCTACTACGTAGGTCCTTACGTCATTCTATTAATTCTTTAAGTTAAATATTTTGAGATAAAGATTTTTATTACTTTAATTATTTTATTTTAAGATGAGTATGCTTTATTTTAAAATATAATTTATTAAAATAAAGGGTTTGAGTTTTAAGACCTTGAAGTATTTTCCCTTAAGCCCTTTAATTTTATTTATTTAAGAAATGGCCAAACTATTCTCTACCATTGGATGGGTAGGTGAGGAAGTTATCTTCCCACACTTAATCTCCACCATCCATCTCCCTAGTTTATGGGGGAAGCTTTGACTAAGACCAATTGACTCTTTTCTCCCTTGAAAACCGTAGGCTTCCAAGACAAGTAATCCAGCTCTTTTCTCCTTCATGCACCCATCAGTTAAGGCAACAAAAAGAGAGAAAAAAGACCAAAAAAAATTATCCTAAGGTGTTCTACTCTTACTCGTAGGTCAACACCCAAGAAAAAGAAATAAAATTTCTTCTTCCTTTCCAAGAGCTAACCGATGCACACCTTCCTCTTTTCTTCTTCTCTTTTCTTTTCATCTTCAAGAAAACAAGCTCCTTTGTCTCCCTCAGGCTTGTGACTCCATAGCAATGGAAGAAGAAAAATATTTTCTTCAAAGCTTGGAACCAAAGCTTGATTTTATCTTTCAAAGGATGAAATATTGAAGGTAATAAACTTTTGGTTCACTTCCTAGCATGATTTCCATATGGATTTCGAATTTCACCATTTCCTTACCCATTGATGTTTCGGTTTTGGGGTTTAAAACGGTGTTATCATTTTGCTCTTTATCCACATGGCTATAGCACTATTTTGTCCTCCACTTGTGTTTTGAAAGAAGCTAAGAGCTCAAGGTAAAAATTCTAGTTTGATTCATTTGATTTTAGTGTGATTTTGGGAAGCCAACTAAATTGTTTTAGTTGTGTTTTGGTGTAGTTAAATTCCTATGTTGCAAATAAATATATATGTCCTGTTTTTGGCCCAAACCGAATGGTACTATGGCTGTTTTGCTGTGTTTTCCTATATTTCGAAATTTGCTATGTTGTCATTAAACTTAGTTTAATCATAGGTGATGATTAAAATGATTTTAATTTTTATATCTTGGTACCATGTGTCTTGTGTTGAGGTTTGGTTGGTAATCTATTTTTAAGATGCTACAGGTTCGGGTTAGAGGTCTTGCTTGGGTCTTGTGATTTTGTATCTTGCTTTTAAAAGGTATTAAGTGAGTAAAGCATAAGTTTAAGTGTTTAAAGGTTTTAAAGTCTATTAAATAGGTAACTTTGTTATATTTTATGCTATGTTCAATTTTAAAGGGATGGCAAGCATGTTATTTACTTTCATGAGTTTCTTTAAAATGTTTGGAATGAGGATTTTAATGTTTTGGCCTAATGTCATGTGTGGTGGGTAGCTAAATGGGTTAAGGTTATACTTTGTAGATAAGGCTCATTAAGTGAGAATGGGTTAAGAAAAACACTTTAATTCCAAAGTGAGCGTGTAAGGGTGTCGGTTAGTAAAGCTTAAAGTGAGATATATATTAATGTGTTTATTCCATTTCGTTGCATATGAGTTTACTTCAAGTTTAAAGGAACTCGCTGGTAAGTAGCTATGACCATGCTTCTTACACCAAGTTCTCTTTATGAAAGAATATCTCTCTCTCTTATTGCAAAATGTTCATCTACTGAAAAGAGTAAATGAATATAGTATGCACAAGCCCTTTAATGTCCCTATGAACTGATGCTTTAAATGTTCCTAAAAACTGACGTTTTAAAGGATGTCTTGAAAGATGATGTTTAAGCCCATGCTTTTAAACGATGTTTAAGCTCATACTTTTAAACGATATTTAAGCTCATACTTTTAAGTGAAGTTCATTTCCCATGAATGAACTGTTAAATGAAAAGGACTGAAAATGAAAGGACTGAAATGAATGAAAGAACGAAAGTACTGAAAGGAAACAAATGTTTCACTGTATGAAAATACGTAACGGCCACATGAATGAAAATGGATACCCAATGAATGAATGGGCAGATTGCAATGCTGGGTAGTAGTATCTGGTAGTGCACCCAGTGCTGCACTCTGACGAAATGAGATTCCAACCCGTGGCCACGGGCAACTCCATAGGTTTAAAAGACCAGTAACCCTAACACGTGGGATGTAACAGTGTGCAATGTCCTATTAAAGTGAAAGATGAAAAGTATGAAAGATGTTTATGCATGGAAGCATTGTTTATTCCATAAATGAAAAGTATGAAAGATGTTTATGCATGGAATGTGTATAAGGTAATGCATGCATGTAGGTTTTAAGTCATGAGATTTCCAAGCATGCTCTCTCAAGAAACTTATGATTATTCTTATATGTAGTATAGCATGAAAATGTATCTTGTTCATGAAAATGCATGTGGATTGAATTAAGAAAGATGATGAAAAGGTTTTGATTGAAAAGGAAAGGAAAGAAATGTCTCATGTCTTATGCTTCAAGTGATGCTTTAAATGAGTTTTAAAATGTCCCTATGAACTAATGCTTTAAATGTCCCTGAGAACTGACGTTTCAAAGGATGTCTTGAAAGATGATGTTTAAGTTCATACTTTTAAACGATATTTAAACTTATACTTTTAAGTGAAGTTCATTTCCCATAAATGAACTGTTAAATGAAAATGACTGAAAATGAAAGGACTAAAATGAATGAAAGGAAACAAATGTTTCAATGTATGAAAATATGTAACGGCCACATGAATGAAAAGGGGTACCCAATGAATGAATGAGCATATTGCAATGCCGGGTAGTAGTATCTGGTAGTGCACCCAGTTCTGCACCGGTACGGAATGAGATTTCAACCCGTGGCCACGGGCAAATCCATAGGTTTAAAAGACTGCTAACCCTAGCATATGGGACGTAACAGTGTGCAATGGCCTATTAAAGTGAAAGATGAAAAGTATGAAAGATGTTTATGCATGGAAGCATTGTTTATTCCATGAATGAAAAGTATGAAAGATGTTTATGCATAGAAGCATTGTTTATTTCATGAATGAAAAGTATGAAAGATGTTTATGGATGGAAGCATTGTTTATCCCTCAAATTGTTTATGCATGAAAGCATAGTTATTTCTTAAAATGTTTATGCATGAAAGCATTGTCAAAGATTTAACAAATGTTTATGTATGCATGTTTTCAAAAAAAAAAAGAATAGATGCCTAGTATGTTCACTGCATGGTGTACTACTTACTGAGTATTCGACTCACTTTTGTTTTAAATGTCTAGGAAATAACGAAAAGGCTGGGGAGCATGGCATTATTGCAGAGAGAGAGGCAGACGCTTAGTGTCTTTCCTATTGGTTCAACCTTTCATGAATGATGGATCATGTTTATGTATAGATGTTTTATGTTGGGATGGACTCTGAGAGTTTCCTATGGGTGAATGCTTGAATATGATGTCTATTAGGTATTCCCCTCTATTAAATGAGAAATTTAGAGTACACGTGTGTTATGTTTATGATGATCGCATACTATTAGAAAAGAAAGAAGAAAAAGAAAATATGGAAAAGACAGGAATGTATGTAACGATTCCACCCTTCTTGGGGCGGGGTTGTTACAGCCTCTCACCCATTGGCCTCATATAAATACTTCCCTCCCCTCCTGATTTCATTCACACCTATAAAGGCTATTTCCCCTTTTGATCTCAGCTTTTAGAAAATGCATCGCTAACTTTGTTGTAGCCTATCTAGCTTTGATAGTTGAAGACTCCAGTAGCAATAAGGAGATTTAGGGCATACCTATAGTTGAGGATTTTCTTAAGGTTCATAGATGACTTACCAGGATTACCCCCAATAGGAAAACAGAGTCTGTAATAGATCTAGAACCTATCACAAGTAGAACACCATACTGTATTGCTCTGGTAGAATTAAAGGAGTTGAAGGTTGAAATAGAGGAACATAGGCAACATCTCAGCTTAGTGTCGGAAAAGATTGAAGGAGCATAGGTTGTATTCCAAGTTCAACAAGTGTGAAGTGAAGAAGTAAAATTCTTAGGGCATGAGATTTCGAGTAAAGGAGTAGTGGTTGATCCTAGTAAAATCAAAGCAGTAGTGTATTGATAGCATCCTACCAAAGTATACAAGGTCTGAAGTTTCTTAGGATTAGCCGGTTATTACCAAAGGTTCATAGATGGGTCCTATAGATTATCAAGAATTAGATGCGTACTTATGCAAGACGAACGTGTCGTCACTTACGCTTCTCGACAACTAAGAAGCCACAAGCAGAATTACCCCATCCATGACTTTGAGTTAGCCGCCATAATTTCTGCCTTGGCGATCTAAAGTACATTTCATTACAACTCAATCTGACGTATGAGAAAGTTTCTATTAAGATTATGGAGTGGAAAGCAAAGGAACTTGGGAAAAAAAATCCATTTAGTGAAGGTTCTTTGGCGAAATCACAATGTTGAAGAAGCCACATGGAGAAAAAGGATGAAGCAAAGACCAAGAATCGCTATATCCAGTTATCTCTTCCGCGGATACCTCAGAGTCACTAACCTTTCTTTTCGTCGCATACGATACCGTGAAGAAGGATCTCTAGAGATCGAAGACACATCAATTGAGCAATGGAGGGAAATGGAAGAACAAGTTGACACGTACTATGACTCAGAAGAGGATATATTCTGCTACTACACTCAGGAGGAACTGTTGGATGATATCAATGAATACCTCTTGTCTAGTTTGGAACCATAGAATCTCTGGTAGGTATGTATATATAGTATGTGAGTATTGCATGCTTTATGCATCCATATCCATACCCCGATTTCGAGGACGAAATCTTCTTTTAAGGGGGGAAGGATGTAACACCCTGCCTAAAAATTCCCTTAGACCTTGACCTTAGTAGCCTTAATCCTAATTCATTAGAACTTGAGCTATTTGAGAATAAAAATGTTTTGGATATTTGATTTGGCAAAAAGGACATATACTTTGAGTTTAGTAGAATTATTATAAGATTTTAGTGTAATATTGATTTTTGAGGAAAATGAAATTCTTGGAGGTTGATTGGAGACTTTTTAGTGATTTATTAATTTTAAAAATAAGAAGCCAAGAGGCCCATAAGGGAATGACACATGGCACATTGGATGGTAGTCACAAGAATGGGCTAAGCAATTTGGGTAAAATTCTTGATGGACTTAGGAAGGCTCAATAAATTGGTTAATTAAGGGCCCAACCTTTTTAGGTATAAAGGCTTAGAGAGACACTAAGGGCTGGTTTGGGAGCCTAGACCAAACACAGAATTTCAAAGAATTTTCCCCTTGAGACAAGATGAAATATCCAAACTCACACTTCGGTAGACACTAAACCGAGATATCTGTGTTCGGTTTGTTTCAATCACTATTTAGTGACATGAAGCCCTAGCTTGCCAGGTACTAGTTGTTGTCCATTGGAAAGGTTGTGCATTGAAGTAGCCTTTACACATTTCCTTCTCTCAACTACCCCTGCTGTCTGTTATGAGAGCCCCATTCACGTTCTGCATCGAATGAAATCTGAGAGAGCGACCAAATTTCCACTTCCTGTATAAGACCATTGGAATTTGGGGGGAAGTCAAGTTGCACCCCAAAGCCCCAAACCCAGTCGAAATGATGTCCTAACTCATGAAGAATCGGGTTGTCTTCCCTCCAAATCACCCATCTCCAACCACTGTTTTCACGCCGCTTGTGAGTCCATTGCCTTCAAACGACTGTAGTCCAAACCTAGATAAACCTCACATCAGCCTGGAAGCAGAATCTCTGGCTTAAGCTGTGCACATGGGGCAGCCGAATCTCTAGCCCTAGACCATAGGGCTCTGTTCTGCAGCCTTACCATGGGAAGAAGTGAACGAAATAGAGACCCTTGGGCTCACGTGGGTTTTGACTCAAAGGTCCGCACTGGCATCCTTGTTGAGTTCGGCCATCTCATTGCAATTGCAATTGAATGGTCTATAAAGGGACAGTTTGCAGTCCAACGGAAGGCACCCCAATGAACAGGTGCTGAACCGGTGCAAGTCTCGCAACGCCATCTCCAAATCTCGCAATAGATGGCTGGCCGTCCATAACTCCACCACCATGGGTCCTAAGACACGCTCCTACTAGGTATATTTGCCATCTATTTCAATATCTTCACACTGGAGTGAGGGAATCCCTCTCAATAATGCATATGAAAATTGCAGTGAATGGATTATATTTTAGACGTTGAAATTTTGGATTTTTTTATGAAGTTGGTGTATTTGTCTGTGGTTCACATGATTAGAATGTAACTGTAACATTATAATGCCATAATATTTGGAGTTCATTAGTTTGTTTTTTGGGAGCATCTGTTTTGAGAATGATCAGGGCTTGAGGAATTCGATTTATAACATGGGTGGACCACTAGCATCCTGGGCGAGTATACTTTAGAAGCAAGGGAACCAGTCTGTAACACCTAGGAGCAATGATGTTATCTCCAGATCTAAACGAAGTTAATACATGATGTTTGATTTGAAATACTTCTGCTTGTGGTAGATTATAAAATACAGGAAGCCAAATATAATGCAATACATATATTATAAAATATCTGTAATGCAATACAGAGTTATCTGTGGTAGATTATAAAACTTTGTTTGATCATAGAACCTTAAGACACACTTTGACAATGGCAATAAAATACAAATAAGTTTTATACAAGATGTTTCTTAGAACATCTTCTTATTTATATAATATTCATACAAATCCAATTCGAATAGTATATGATGTTATTTCCGTGGCCCATTATATAGTTATCATCCAAAACTAACATTTTTTTTTTTCATTTGACACCCTAACATCATATGAGTATAACCCGAAAGAGGTTGTGTTTAGACTAACCCAATAAAAATGTGTTATTGAAATAGTCTAATATCATTACTTGACGAGACATAAACATGCACGGGAACACAAATTCCCGTGCTTAATTTTGAAGTGTGCGAGAAAAAAGACATATAGATCTACTGAATCTATGATTATTTATTAAAATGCATTGTTCTGTCAAAGAAATTGGGATCCACTATTTCATACCTACATATTTGTTTTACACTTTAGAAACTTTAAACAACCTAGCTTGAATCGTTTATCCTTTGTAAAAGTAACTATCTATATTACAAATAGAAAATAAAAGGATCACTGCGCACAAACCAACCCATTAAACAGCCGACCCAACAAGAATTTTATTGATCACAGATGGAGTCTGTTTTACATTTTCAGTTTCTGTTGATATACCCATGTTGATGTTGTTTTTATTTTGAGTTCTCTCGGTTTGTCAATACATCTTTTCTATTACATTAACCCGTGATAACTAGCCCTGTCGATTGTTTTTCCTTTTTTTTTTTCGTTTACATTAGTTATAAAATCATGTTTTTAAAGTCATGGATGCATGACTCTTTTTTGTATCCTTTACATTAATCTGATAGTACTACTGCATGCATGTACTATATATATAGAGTAGTTAATTTTAGTTGAATTTTCAATACCCAATTCTTGAATAGAGGGTCCTTAATTAATTTCCATGGTTGTCTCTTTAGATATAAATATATATTATGGTCCATGAAAATTCCAGCAAGGTAGCTACTAAATTAATTAAACGTTGGTTAATCTCCACCTGGATTGTGGTTCTTGTTAAGTCAACTTCCATGATGTTTGAATCATGGAAGTCCATCGTTAGATTTCACCTCTTCCATAGTTAAACTTTGTCAATCAGTTTTACATTCCCAACAAGAATGGTTTTACATTAGAACTCATTATAACCAATGATTTGTTATATTTGTATTCTGAAAATATTTTGTTTCACCCTAACTTGTGCACACTCTTGGAAGCCCCAGAATATGTAACCCTTTTATGCTTTGTTGGAGGCCTAACTTATACCATTTCTTGTTGTAGCGTTACTACTTACGCTCAACATCCAAGTCATCATCCCAAAAGGTATGCGAGTAGTTGCTTTTTATTCAAGCTGATTTTTATGGTTTTTACCTTCTTCCATCTAAGATGATGTCGTACTACTCATTGCTAGATTTGATATTAATATAAATTGCTATAATTATTTACCTTGGTCATCTATATATGTGTCTGTGTCATCACAAATGTGTGGTCATTTTGAACAAAAACTCAATCTCGTATATCATCTTTATGCATGTCCGTTAATTAAATTGAGCCCATATTAGAACCAAATGGACAATGATACCATCGATTCGACCCGAGATGGAAGCTTATGGGTAGATGCCTTCGAGAATTTGCTGATAGAGATGTTGTATCAAGACACTCTCATGGATAGATTGAGGGGAGGCAGGATCACAAATGGTGATCATGTTAGGCTTGCTGAAAAGTTGTCTACCGTTGGTATCAAAAATTTTAATTCTGATCAAGTTAAGGGCAAAATTGTGCTGCTCAAAAGAAGACAATGCGAGTTTACCGATCTCATGAAGCAAACCAGTTTGGGGTGGGATCCAGAGAGGAAGGCACCTGTTGCTAGTGAGGAACACTGGACGATTGCCCTTCGGGTAAAAAAATTATAATGTTCATAGTTCATATTTTGTCCTTGAGGTTTAGAGGTTAGATAATTGTATCTAATCACTCTCTTCAATTTATAGGTGAGACCATCGTGGAAGAATTTCAAGACGATGGGATGCCCAAAGTATGAACAACTTTGCACGATATTCGGGTGTGTGGTTGCGATTGGGAGAATGCATCGGGCATCGACAGATTCGGCCCTAGATAGTGACGATGAGCGCTTGCTTGATGAGGAGATGCAAAATTGTGGTGCAAACGTTACTGATCATGATGGGGGCCATGTAACGGTAGATGCCCAAGAAACGCCACGACCTTTCTCCACTTCCTATGCCAACGGATCTCGTAGACGCCGAGGAGGCCCCACCCAAGACCCAGGCATTCAGCAGCAAATGAGTGAGACACTTGATGCCATTAAGCATAATTCCGAAGCTAGGGAGCAGGCAGCGATAGAATCGATGGAGTACAGCAGGTCGTTGAAGCGTAGTAAAGGGCACACTAGCATGGAGTCCGATGCAGCATTTGATCTACAAATGCATTGTATGAAGTTGCTTGAAGAAGTACAACCTGCCCTACCTCCTGAGCTATTTAACAAGGCATTTGACCTATTGTTGAGCACAAAAGTGTAGAGGTCGTTCATCTCAATCTCAGATCTCCGGAGGAGTCAGTGGGCTTGGAGTTTGCAATGATCGGTTACGACATGGAGGCATTATTTAAGGGGTCCATAATAATGCCCTGGAGGTTTGGGATGCACTCAGTATGGTTATAGCATGGTCCCTAGGCTCACAATTTATTTAAATGAAGCCATCTATCCTTTCTATATTATGTATGTTATTGTCTTCTCCTTTTATTTACTTTTTTAAAAAACAGCTATGTTGTTGTTCAGGATGAACTATATAAGGGCTTGATAACATATGTCATTTTCAAAAAACCGTAGCATGCATGTTTTTCTACTTTGTGACATTTGAGATCTTATGTATTTTGGTTTATTATGAAAAATATGATGACTGTGCAATTCAGTTTATCTTAAAATGTTTCCACTATCCAATTCTTTTTTGTATTCATTATACGTCTGTAATTTTCTTCAAAAGCCACGAGCTAATTATTTTGTTATTTTTGTTTTCTTTTACAATGACTCCACACAAGGATTATGTTTGGAATAATGGACAATGAGAGTAGTTCGGCAGAAGCACCATTGATGGAGTCGAATAGCGAGTCCGAGGAGACATGCTCAAGTAGGTCTCATACAAGCGAGGGGGCGAACCCCAGCGCCACATATACATCGAGTGGCGATGAAGCCGCAATGCAGGAGGTGAATATTATTAACATGATGTCGATGGCATTTTTTGCCTCGTCGTTGGGCATGCACAAGGCCAGCGCATCGTTGGGGACCGATTCCAACACTCGAGCGAGACTGTTAACCGCCACGTAAAGACGGTTATGCGGGCGCTACATTAGCTAGGGAGGACTATGATTAGGCGCACAAACACAGATGCAGTCCATCCATACATTGCGAGAAACCCTAACAGTTATCCATGAATTGAGGTATGGACTTTCCTACCAGAGTACATAATGGTGATTAAATTTAATGAGATGGTCTTTTCTGGTTTCCAGTATTTTTGGTACCCCAATGAAAGTTTAAAATAACTTATATTGATTTTTATTATTGTTTTGGTATGATCAAAATTGAATTGGGATTTCAAAGCCGTTGAATTATTAATTATATTTTGTATAGGAATTTGAAAAAGGTGTAATGATGAGATGAGATGAGATGAGATGAGAATTTTATGTTTTCTCTTGGTATCCAAACCTCCCAATTATAGTGTGTTATGTGATAATGGTTTTGTAGAAAAGTCTTGGTGCTATAGACGGGACCATGAATGATGCTGCTGCACTAGCTAGACTGAGTAACGCATATAGAAATCATAAGGGTCAAATTACACAAAATGTGTTGTGCTTATGTGACTTCGATATGAAGTTCACGTATGTATATATTGGCTGGGAGGGCATGGCCCATGATGCACAAGTATTCCTGGATGCCTTGAGTCGAAATCGTAATCAATTTCCATGGCCACCAGAAGGTACATTTTATATGCACTTTATTTACATATATAAGGTGTAGGTAATATAAATTACAAAATTACTGTCTCATTGGAGATATACTAATATATTATTGTTTTAACTTGTGTAGGCTATTATTATCTTGTCGATTCCGCATTTCCCTGCATAGAGAAGTTCATGCCGCCCTATCCCAAAGAGAGATATCATCGATCTAACCGTTACAGCAGTCGTCAGTTCCGCGACTATAAAGATTATTTCAAATTCCGCCATTCATCAATCCGTAACATTATTGAATGGACATTCGCGTTATTGAAGAACCGCTTTCAAATTTTGAAAGTGATGCCACGGTATCGTCCTACGAGGCAAGGGATGCTGGTAACCACATGTTGTATACTGCACAACTTGATTAAAACGGTAACCCCAAATAATGAGTTCATTCAAGCTGCATTGGCATTGCAGTTTAATGAAGAAAATATCGATGAGCACGATGACGCAGCCGAGCCGTCTGAAGTGGTTGACATGTCCCATCAGTCAGCCGGAGCTATGGCAGCACAGAGAGATGGGATTGCGATTCCTATGTGGGCACATAGGAATGGACAATGAACGTGTGCTATTATGGATACATTTACCTTTGTCATGTTGTAGTATTTATTTTTTATAACTATTTCCATATGGATGTTTTGTTAAGGAATTGCATTGTATATGGTATATGTACCGTTACGAATGCATTATGTATTATATTATTTGGATAGAGGGAATTGCGTTATCTTAACTTGTACGGACTAAAATATATTGCAATTGAAGGGTCATTAATGCATAGTCAAGTAATATGTAACTTGCCCGAACCCATATTTATGGATTTTTATTGGGTTAGGCGCAAATCAAAAAATATTTTAATCGTGCTAGGTTTGAACTTTGTCTCACAAACATCGCGAACACATTAATAAATGCAAAGTGAACAAACCAAGTGCAGTAATAAAAGTTGAACATGGTTTGGGGTGGTCACTGTGATTACATAGCCCACGCACATGAGATACCATAACCTAATAAATACAAGACGAGAGTTTGAATCTAAACTTAAGGTAGCATTAGATGATTAGCCTTATCATTAACTTTATAAAATTGAAGAGAACATAATAATGCCAAAAATAAAACCCAAGTAGTGATCAACACACATTTGTACTTCATCTTCAGAGTTTGGAATTTTTGGCCTTCTATTCTAACATGTTCAGCCGCCATCCTTTCATTCCTTCTTTCTGCTAATTGTAAGGTATGCTCACAACAAACTGGCAAGGACGTAGCAAGATCAACCCATTCGAAAAATCGACACTGGTTTTGACTCCTATAATGTCGACAATTCAAAAACGCCTCCCAAAACTGTGAGCCTTGGCCGACGTCCGAAGTTTGGAGGGAATGCCACAATAACAAAGAGGTATTCGTCCCAACACCGGTTCATCTCCTGCCCTAATAGGAATCGGGTAGTTTATGGAGACCCCGCTACTACTTTCCATAATTCTTGCACATAGAGTGAAAAGTGCAAAATAAACATAAACTAGTAAGCTGGCTCACAATTAATGCAAAGTTCATAAACGGATACTGTTCACAATAAAGGGATCTACATTACAAGAAAAAATAATACCCTCATTGGACAAAATTGTCTAGTTGGAGTTCAATAGAATTATAATTGCAACATGTACGTTGACTGCAATATAACAAGATCAATTGAAAGTAATATAACAAGACTATATACAAACCCAATCTCACTATCTGACAATAGCCCAAGCACCACGAAGAACAAGTGACCGAGAATCCAAGCAACCCCCAAAATGAATATATATCACCACATGAAAAGTGTTTCAGACCATGTGAATCTAATAATTGGTAAATATTGCCACAAACGTAAATCCGGCCAAATTACAGAGTGTTTTCCTCATAGCAGACCTCTTAAAAATTCTTATGGACAACAAGTAATTTCCGATCCCTCTAACTTCCTATTTCCTTTCGAAAGTTTGTTGGGTAGAAAGGGGGTGAAGCCTATGGGTTGGAAATGGTGGGATTCAAAATTCCGGAACCCGGATATTTTCTTCTCCATTTGTTTCAAGGGAATCCTGTGACGCTCCGACTCCCACGTTCAAAACAATACGAGAATCATGACGTCAGAATGATGACAACACGGGTCACGCATCCCAATGATAAGTGCCAAGTGTGTATATAAGCAACAGTGTACCGTAAAAATAAGCAGCGGATAATAAATAAGTCAACTAGTACCAAAATTTAAGTTTAATACAAATATCCAAATACAAGCATTTAAAACAAAACCAATGTCCCAAATAATACAAGAGTTGAAAAAGAACATAACACGAGTGATCCCAGATCACTCCTCCAGCAAAGCCAAGTCCTCAGGCTCGGTATCTGCATTAACATCAACAAAATCTGCAGTACCATTAAATGGTACCACAGGTAAGTTATAATCCAACCAATCCTGAGATAAAAGCTATTAATGCAACCAACCATGCATGAATATGATGAAATATGCACCAAGTCCAAAAATATTATTTTCCCCGAAAATTGAAATTTTTCCAACACAAGCCAAAATCCCATTTGGCCCAAAAACCATGATCCATCATTTTCTCAGAAAATGATTCACACGAAAACCATTATCCAACATAGGCCATTTTCCCAGAAAATAGCAATTTTTTCATTAATCCATATGCACCATGGTCTCCCCTAGGGACCATCCGCACGTCCTGGCTGCATAAAGAGCGATGCCCAGTTCCGCACCCAGTGCGTTCGTGGCCAGACATTCTTTAGCCCCCTTCAGCAGAAGGGCCACGGAGTCGGCACGTAACTCGTCCGATCTCGCTGTCGCCTGGTGACAACCCAGGGGACGTCACTCAATATATTCCGCTTCCGAGTGACCAGAGGAGCTCCACTAAAATAATGCCCCATCTCGGCTTGGGGTCATGATACAAACGCACCCAAAATCCATTTTATACATGAAAACCCAGTTTTCAAAGCTCCATATGAACATGAATGCAATTACCCGAAAACCCAGTTTTCATTTACAAACATGATCATGCGTTTACATGCAATGAACCAAACACAACCTCAATATCCAACAACCAACCAAATCACAATATAACCAAACACATAAATAACTCCATCCTCCAATCCATCTGACCCCCAAATACTCCTCGGACTCAGTGCGGAACAACCAACCAGAACACAATACAATGAGTTAGTGCAAAAATATATTTAAATTTCAAAAGATGTTTGGAAAAATACTTATAGCGCTATATAATAATTTTCAGAGGATCAATGATGAGCTAGAAGCGCCAAAACAACAACTCCACAGTGTAAAATACACTGTGGCCGTGGATATCAAAAACTCACTTTTGAACGGGGTCAAACCAAGACTCGAAATTGCTAGGGTAGGGCCTAGAGAGGTCGGTGAAGCTAGTGGTGGTGGCCTTTGGCGGTGGGTGGCGGTGTAGGCGGCAGTTTAAGGCTCAAAATGTCAATATCGGAGATAAAGATAATGGGACTTCATCGGTGACGGATCGGAGCTAGGCTTGGGTCCATTAGGTAGCTGGGAGGTTCAGAAAGATGTGGTGAAAAAATGGTAGCCGGTGGTGGCCGGACGGCGGCGCAGAGACTCAAAGAAAGCCGCGGCTTCAGACAGGAAGTGGGGGCAAACGGCGGCGCTAGCCGGCCTGAGATTGGAGGGAGATGGTTGCCGGCAATTGGGGAAGCTTTTGGGCCGGGTGGTGAGGACCACGGCGGCGCGCGGCGGTGCCGATTGGGAGGAGATGGTTTGGCCGAAGGAGAGAAACAGAGAAGGAGGGGGCTGTGCGCACGGGAGAAAGCAAGGGAAATAAGGAGAAAAGAGAAAGAGATGGAAAGAAAAAGAGGAAGAAAGAAAAAGATGAGGAAAAGAAATGAATCCAATCCTCACATCTTGGGTCACAAAAATGATCCAACGAAAAAGATTTTAAAACAATAAACTAAATAAAATAATTCAAACACAGTGAAATGCTTAATTAAAATAATAATAATTTTAAAACCCAAAAACAAACTAATTTAAATTAAAAATTACTTTAAATGCAAAACAGTAAATAATATTAGGAAAGCACATAAAAAAAATAATTTTTACAACTGAAAATATTATAAAATAATATAATAAAACTTCCTTAATTTTAAAACAAGAGAAACAATTTTTTAAATACATTAAAATAATCATTTAATAAAAATACACTAAAATACGGGATGTTACAAATCCAACGCAAATTTGATTTTAGTGGTATCACCGGCCCAACAAGATGTTCAAACCCCCCCCCCACCCCCCGAAACGACTTGTTGAGGATTGTTGGGGTTCCGATTCTTAAGGATGGCAACTTTAAAAATTAAAATGGGGAAGTAATTACTCGTAATCATACTATCTTATACTTTGCGATGAATTCTCCCTTGAAATGGAACCCAATTTTACCAAAATAAAATGGATTTGCAAAATCGGCAATGAAGGAAACCCTAAGCATGGAAAGCAGAGATGGATATTGGTTCACGGAGTGTGAGGAATCACGAAACTTACCTCAATTCTCGACTTCGCAGTGATTCCTTTGGGGATGAAGCCCCAAATGGTCGAGTTGAAGCCCATGAAATTGTCCTTCCAAACAGCTGTAGAGGGAGGGGAGCGATGGAATATGCGGCTCGTCTAGATGCAGGAGATGCAAATGCAGGAAAGGAAAAAGTAAAGGGTTTTGCTCAAATGTATCGAGAAGGATCGGGAGCAGATGCAAAATGCATAGACAAACAGACAGCCATAATAAATGCACCGGTGGGACCCACGGACATATCTTCTTCCCAAATCAGAAAAATCTCATCTCAACTTTACTTCCAAACACATCTCATTATGGGACCCACAGAAATTTTTTAAAAACAATCTTAAAGGACAACTCATATATCTTCACATTATTCACAAAAATCTCAAAATTCTCGTCTCATCTCACCCCCCAAAGCATCCCTAAGGCATTAGGCCCAACTTGATGGACACTAGGCCTAACTTGACGGACATAAGATTATGCCTAACTTAGTAAGAATGCACTAAGGATGCGATGGACGAAGGTTAAGATGTTAAAAAGACCATAGGCCCAACTTGGGAGATATAAAGTTTTAACCCTTTCTTGGAAGACTCTAGAAAATAGACTCAATGAAAAGGACATAAGGCTATTGGGCCTAACTTAGTAAGAATGGAGGTATTAGGCTCTTAATTATGGGTTAATTAGTTACATTAAAGTTGATAGTGAGATTAGCGTTAATTATGGTACTTAGTGTTAATGAGCTAAGGATTAGAGATGTAAGCCTATTAGTAATTTTGGTGAGATTTTTTAGGACTTTAGAGCATTCATGGGCCAAGCCTAAGAAAACCTTGAACCAAGCCTTTCGGAGTTCAAGACTAATTATGATCCAACTATAAGGAAGGCATAAGGCCTTTTGGCCAAACTTGTTAGAGAATGGACCCATGGCCCAATTAGGCCAAGTAAAATATTTTCAAGCCCAATTTAGTGGATCTTGAGGTTTCTTTTTTACTCTACAAATCTGTAAAATGAGGCTCTCTCATTCAAAGCCCAAGGGTCTTTAAACCATGAGCCCATATATTTGGCCCTTTTAAGCCCACATGACCCAAAACCATGTTTGGGCTCATTTCATCATTCAAGACTAAAAACTTAATACACCATACCATTGGTTTCTTTAAGCCTAAATCACACTCAAAGTACCCAAATTAAGTTTTAAAAATTGGCTAAGGCCATTAACCTTCATGCTTGAAGTTAGTGCACTTTAAGCTATGCTTTGTAGCTTAATTGTGCTTAATCTTTTCTTTAACATTTTAATTCAAATTTCATTGAATTAATACTTATTTAAAACATGATTAGACCATGTTAATACCCTAACTAAACCATCCCACATGTCATTAAGAAAAATAGCATAACAAGCCCTAACCATGCTTTAATCGGTTCTGTGCATTGCCCTTTGTAATGCTTGGACTATTTTGTCCTTGGCTCCAACATTTTTGTGGTTTGTCTTCAAGGGTAATATGGTCCTTAAACAACTCATGAGACCCTCCCAAATTCAGTTTTAGCTTTGGACGAAATTACTTGCACAAACCAATTCCTTGAACCAAACCGGGTGCACCTTGGTTTAGTTTGTGTTGTAACCGATTGAGTCAAGTTTGAACCAGCCTCCTGCCATGGTTTGCACCACCACCCCACGCCCCTCCTTCCCCACCCAATCATTAAGAAGTCCCATGACCATCATGAAGGATTTTCACTCATTTTTGCTGTCCAAAAACATCTAAAACCGAACTGATTTTCTGCCACTACAAAACCACCTCCATCCACCAATTTCAAGGGTTGTTTGATAGTTTTTCTGCCACTCAAATGATGCCCCACGACCAGACCTACCTTCTAAGATCAATGTAGCAACTGTGGAAAGAGAATCATGGTAGTTTTAGGTCACTATTCCCCCTACACAAGCTGACCTAAGCTCATGCAAGCAAATATAGAAATTTTTCAAATTTGAGCACCTCCCACTTCACCCAATCACCAAGCACCCAAGCCAACGCCTCTCACCCCTTGGCCTCATATAAATACTTTTCTCCCCTTCTCATTTCATCCACACCATAGCTCCAAGCATGTAACATACCAGTTTCGTCTATAGGGTATATAAGTAATTATTTTCCTAGTAAGCTTTTATTTAGATTTAAATTATTATGACTATAGTTTTAGTAGAAGTAATATTTACTTTATCTTTATATATTTTCTATTATAGTTGTTATTTAAGATTTGATAGAGTTTCACTTCAATGAGGTTTCCTACGTTGTATCAGATTTCAAATTCTAGATTTATTCGAAATTTAAAGTTTTCAGTTTTCCCTCTAGTCAGCCGAATCCACCTCAAGATTTATCTCTGCTTCTCACTTAAAACCTCAAACCCGTATGCTTCTCAGTGTTTTTCGCTATCATCCTAGTGGAAAAATTCTACTCGGTTACCGAGTATAATTCTACACGTGTACGTCTCTACTCATCTAGGGTTTCTCTTATGTTTCTCTATCAGTCTACCATTATAAGAGCCGCGTAGATCCTCTTCCTCTTCACAGTTTTCTTCCCATCGACAAACCCAAATCAAACCAGAGTTTAGAAAAAAATCCACTTACCCGAGAGCCACCTTTGAGGCGCCGAGACCCCCTCGGACCACCACAGAAGCCGCCGACCCATAGCCCCCGTCGAGCCACTCCTTTTCCGGTAAGGCCTCGGCAGCCCAGTCTCTTCTCTCTCTTTTGTTTCGGTTTACAACAATTTCTCTCTCTAACTCTCTCTTTCTCTCTCACTCGGCGTCGCACCACCTCAGAGAAACCCCCAGTCGCGTCGCCGGTCACTCCCAGCCGCCAGTGCCGCCATCGCCTCAGCCCTCCCTCTCGGTGAGCTCTGTTTCTCTCGCACGGGCACTGTGTTTCAATTGCCCAGCACCGTGCTTTGCTTCTGCCGTGTATATGAGCATCACATGAGTTTCACAAACGGGCCTTGGGCCCTATGTATGATGGGCTCAATTGTTTAGCTGGTGTTTAGTGTGTTTCGGGCCTTGATTTAAATCTGATGGGCTTTATGGTTTAGCTTGGGTTTTAAAAGTGTTTCAGGCCTTGATTTAATTATGTTGGGCTTTTCCTTTGTGGGCTAAGTTGAGGTTAATTAGACATATACTATGTTAAAACTTGTAATTTAAATTGGGCCGATTTTATAATATTTCAAGCATATTTTAGTGATTTTATTAGACTTAATATTTCAAAGAGGAGTCATATTTTATTTAAATATATATATTAGTCTAATATTTATTTTATAAGAAAATGTTTAAAGAATTTAAATTAGATTTTAAAGTAGATTATTGAGCCTAATATTTTAGTAAGATTTCTTTTATCTATTTAATAGAATTTTAATAAAAATTAGTATAGATACTTTAAATAAGAAAATTAAGAAATATGTTAAGAGTATCTTAAATAATATTAATATTTATTAGATTTCTATAAGATTGAATAATTATGTTAAGAAAGGAAAACTATTTTAAGAAATTAAGTTTATGACTTATTTAGAATAGCTCAAGTGTTTTACTAAATTATAAAATGTTATTAGTATTTTAAATAATTTAAAATATCAAGATTTATTGATTTTAGTGTTAAACAAAATAGTTGTAGATTATCTTTAGATTTCCAAATTTAGTTAAATAAGATATAGTATTTAATTATTTCCAACAATTTAGTGATAGTTATTTATTTGTATATAGGTCGCAAGTTACAAAGTTTTATTCAAGAAGAAACGCAGCGAGGTAAGTAATTTGTTCACAAATTAGGATCATCACAGATCAGCTTATATATAAATATTATTCAAGCCAGTTCATTGATAGCCAATTTTTATGTATCACTCATGTCATGTGCAAGCATGTCATCTAGCATAGCACACGATCATGTCATTCCGCATCATGTTTAGATTCAGAAATTATAATTATGTATATATTATGTCATGCATCTCATGGTCATAAGACACGTAAGCTATCTTAAGTTCAAGTGTAAGATAAGTTCAGATCAGTTAATATATGGCCATTCAGATGCATGGTACCAATGCAGTTCAGTTCAGGGTGGTGTGCAAGCCACGAACTCAGTCGTGGTCCACCATAGTATGTTAGAATACTATCAGCAGTTCCCCTTGCTGCAGCGGGATGTGGGACTGGTGCACAACCTTACACACAGGGTTAAGTGTGTTGGGCAGTCAGATAAACCAGTCAGATAAATCAGATAAATCAGTCAGTTAGCTCAGCATAGTCAGTCATATATTGCATGAGCATTAGCATGATCAGTCATGAATTTATTTATTTTAAGTTCTCAGCATGAAAGTTCTTATGAAAATCTTATGTTTATTACGTTTACGTTGTGATGGATTTCTTACTGAGTCATCGACTCATTTTAGTTTATTTTCATGTTTTAACCACCCAGGTGAAGATGATGATTACGAGCAGGCAGGCCAGGAGTGAAAGAAGCATTTTATTTTGTTTAGTTCAGACTTTCTAAAATAAAACATGTCTTTTTATGACATGAAGTTATTCAGTTTATTCATTTAATGTTTTTGGAAGACAATTTTATGAGACCTTTTGTTTCATAATAAATTTCAGTATCTTTGTTTTAATTATAAAATTAGAGAATCTCTTGCCGGATTTATTTTCAAGAAAAATACGTGACACACCTAGCCTACGGGAAGGGGGTGTTACAAAGCATCCTCTTGAGCCTTGAGAGCATTTCCCCCTCTTGGAGATCAAAAGAGTGCAAACTGAATGAGTTTTGGTGAGTTCTTGAGCGTTTTTGTGTAAGGCAGTCTAGAGTGCTTGGAAGGCCACGAAATTTGTAGGTTTTCTTCCTTTTGATCTTAGCTAACATTTCAAGTTTTGTTTCCAAGAGTTGGTACAAAATTTGGTTGAGTTTTGAGAAGGTTATGATGCTTAAAGCAAAACCGAGTCAATTAAAAGAAGGTTTGAATGATTGAATGTTTTAAATAGAAATTTAGCTATGGCATGTACTAAGCATGATTTTATATGATCTATCATTATCCTAACATGAATATGGAAGGTTAAATTTATGGTTAGAAGCATGCCATGATAGATTTTAAATCTATCTTGTTTTGATTATGGAATGGTTCATAGCAGGCACCGAGGTTGTTCAACAGGGAAAACACCTTTATCTTGTCAGCAACTGGCCGTCCGATTGAAGCCAAGCTGTCACAAAAGTCCTTGAAGGTTTAGAGGTGATCTACAAAGGGCGTCGTGGGTGTTGAGTAAGGTGAAACTCTCGGTCTTGAGAGTCATGGGCATACGCTGCCTTG
Source organism: Pterocarya stenoptera (assembly GCA_003123785.1). Taxonomy (NCBI): domain Eukaryota; kingdom Viridiplantae; phylum Streptophyta; class Magnoliopsida; order Fagales; family Juglandaceae; genus Pterocarya; species Pterocarya stenoptera. The sequence continues at coordinate 130,558 of QEOT01003928.1, forward strand.
AGGGCCGCCCAAACTTGGTGGGTGGAGTCCAAGCCCACGACGAGGACAAGTGCCTCTTTCGAGAGAGTGCTAATGATCCACTGTCTTAGTAAGCCGTCAAATTTGCGCCACTGAAGGTTATCTGGTGTTTGATTTGGTTAGTGGAGCCTGATGCTCCATCAAAAGGGCTATCAAATTCTAGAGGGGCAGAGTCCTCACGGAGGCGTTGATCGACTAGATCTTGGCTCTCAGCCAAGGTTAGGAGTTGCTTACGCTAGAGAGGGTAATTGTTGTTGTTGATTTGTACAGTAACAAACTTACCCACGTTGAAAGCAATGGTGGCTATGGAGAAAGACTCTCTTCACTCTCACTAATTTGCATTTGTCATAAATCAGATTTCATATCAAACTTAGAAAAAATTGAAGCATTACTAAGTCTGTAGATCATGTAATTCTTATTGGGAATAAGATACCTGATTCATTTCAATATCTTGTTTAGGGGTTTATAATTAATAACTAGGTGAGAAATCTCTCTTCAATCTCAGTATTTTTCTGAACTTAGAAAGCGGTACAAGACCAAGGTGACTTATTGTGCCTAAGAATATTTTTAGCAAGCAAATCATAGATTTCATTTTTGAAAAATTTTAAAGTCTCGTTGTTCATTTTTGAAAATCATAGGTATATTCTTTTTAGAAAAACCTTTAACAAAATATATATCTCCTTCGGTATTAAATCTACAGACTAGCCAGACATCTCCTTCTAGACTCAATTCTTATCGTGAGTTAAAGCCAAAAACATAAAAAGAGTTCCTATTAAGGCTACATGAGAACCATTGCTGGCTAGCTTTGGGTTGAAGGGAGGAGCTTCAAGCCTCTCCTCCTCTACACCCTCTCCTCTACCACTATGGGTGTAACCGGTCTAGTTTGATTCGGTTTTGTACATTTTTTAGAACTGAACTGGTATACACTGGTTTTGTAAATTTAAGAACCACTATTGGACTAATCATTCACTACCAAAACTGGAACTTTTGATTTTTCCTGTTTCGGTCCAATTTTTTTGATTTTGCAGATTATCTATGTTAGTAATAATATGATGTTTGCATATACTAAACTATTAGTCTATTTATATTATAATATAAATACATTATTTTATAATAATTAACACATACTGGTATAGTATTGAATTTTACTATAGTCTATATAAGTTCTAGACTTTTTATATGAATATATATGATCAAATGTGTAAAAATGTATTTACAAAAAGAATATATGTATATTAGATAATTTATTATGCCAAAAATGTATTTATCATTGATATATATATATATCAAAAGTAAGTTTATATTAATAAATTAATATTAATGTTTATGTTGAAGATTCAATTTTTTATATTATATTAATTTTATATTATAAGATTAAAACTTATATGTTATATTAAATGCTATATTAAAAATTATAAGATTAATTCTATGTTATATCATATGTTATATTAATTTTATGTTATAACATTACTTGAATAATAAAATTCTAATTTCATGTTATATTAATTAGTAATTTAATATTATAATATATATAATATCCAAGCCGGATCAAACTATAGTTCATGTCTAGCTACCCGTCACCAACTTACACACACCACATGATTTCCACTAGACGATGGATCATCTAAAAATCCTATCCATGTTAACGCGTGAACCTCAAGATGACGTGCCACTTAATTATGGTATTGCACGTGAAGCTAGCCATGAGCCACTCCACTTTGATCACTAGTTCATGGCCGACACCTCCATGATCTCATGATCCGATATTTATCCCTCCTCTTTTCTATTTTTCTTTTGGTTGCTATATTTGCGTGCGAGTATATATAAAAGTACGTGTTAATAGTGATTGATGAGAAAATTTTTCTTTGTCAATAGTCCTGACTGACGTGCGCCTCCACTACGGAACAACGTACAATTAGCTTGGCCTACCACTTTTTTTGAGTTAACTCTTATTGAAAATTGACTAATTAATTTTGTCCAATATATATGTCCTCTTTTGATAATGCAAATGAGGTGGGATAAAACATTTTCAAGGATCGATCATCTCGACACAGCTACATGATCAATCATCATCATGTGCATCATCGGCGGACCTACTAAGGGGCAAGGGGTGGCCATGGCCCCCCCAAGGTTTGAAAAAAAAATTATATATATTAATTTTTTATGATTTAATAGGATTATATTAGGCTCATCTTGTGTTGGCCCCCTCTTTAAAAAATTATCTTCGCCCCCTATATAAAATTATTTTGATCTTATATATTATTTTAATCTAGAAATAGAACAAAAAATATTTTATTTTAATTTTAGCTTTGCTCGGCCCCCCTTACAACACATACTTATGTGCATCTTCTCCAGTACTTGTCTAATTGGGACCATATATAGATAAGACATGATGAAATGGTCACAATATAAGATAAATCATAACAATCCTATGCCAATAGATTATTCAAATAACAGACCACACCTTATTATTTTCGTTAAATACGTGATTTACATGATGTGTATAAATCATGACAAGTTAGATCATCGATCATTTAATTGGTACGATATCCTGAATTATTCTAATTATTTTAAATGTTATTAAATTATGTTATTTTTAGGGGATTGTTGGAGAGTCTTATCCCATTAGAAAATATGTACGTATAACGTGCGTGTATGCATGCATGTATAAGAGACAAACAAATTACAAGTTGCAACTTGACGCCAGCAAACATATTGCATATAATGTCTAACCTTAGAAAGATCAGGGAAACTAGCTACATGATGAATATTGACGTTAGACAACAACGTACGTAAGAAAAAGAAGAAGCTGAAATATTACAGTATAACCATAAACAAATTAATTTCTTTGGGTTTTTCTCAAGGGTATTTCTCCATGCACAAACCACAAGAATTAAAGGGTTTAATTTGATCTCTAGAAGATTCACATACAAGCTGTTATAATTGGCGGCCATGCGATGACGCCATGCAAGAAAGTTCGAATCCATCAAACCTAATTATAAACATGGGAATTTAATTATACGCACACGAAAACAAGGCAATAAGGTCTGTAAAAGAAAAGCACACTCGAACGTAATTCTTTAGACTTGATCTGTCGTTGGAGATACTGCTGCAGTAGTACCAGTAGTACTAGTACTTTTAGGGTATCCGATTCCATGGCGCTTGTAAGGAAAAGCCATGAAAACCACACTCGACACCGCACCAACAATAGGAGGCAACACCTTGAGCAAAGTTTTCTCAGTGGAAGCCGACAACGGATAGAAGCACTCCACAGTATTTTGATCCAAAAGCACGACGACTCCAAACACAGACACCGTAAAGAAGGCATGAACGAAGTCTGCAAACCGAAGCTTATAGGACGACAAGTCAACGTTCTTGGACGCCGTTGAGGGCCAAAGACCCTTCAACGTTGCAATCCCATAGTGGGTTTTCTTGTCATCTCCGACATAACTGTCGGTGAAAGTAGAAAAGAAGCACGCCAGACCACAGAGACCAACGAGGATGGAGGTGGGGAACTTGTACTTGAAGGTGTTGCAGTTGCCATAGTTGGATAAGGCAGGGCTGAGGAACTGGTACGTGAAGACCGTCCCCGTCGGGAGGAGCCTCACTAGGTTTCCAAGACCTGAAAATGTTTGCTCCTTGATGGTTTTCTGGCTGGAGCTTTCGTTAGAGTTGGATGCACTTGTCGCCATAGATATGGGTGTCTTTTGGTGGGATTATTCTGGGGATGAATAAGGAGGACATATATAAGAAACCAAGTGTTTCTTTGCGTGCTTATGGGAGCTAGCGTGCAGATAGCAACGAACTTGATCTTCATGGCTATTTATAGAACGCCCTGTACAAGAGATGGCTTGATTTATTTTGATTAGAATACTATTATCTTGACTAGGAAATGAGATATTGTACTTATTTACTTTCATATTTCATATAAATAGGTGGCCATCTTTCTTGGACATAATATTAATTCAAATATACAAGTATATTTTTACTTTTCTACATGATGGCATCAGAGCCTCGGGTTTTTTGTAGATTCTTTGCTTAATTTTTCTCGTCAACTTGTTGCTGCTTGGTACTTTCCAACCATCATCGCGCGTAGCTAGCTAGTTAGTTCCAAAATCAAATCTCAGAATCAAGTTCACAAAATACAGATAAACTGGTATGTATTATAAGACTCGATCTGATCCGCCTTCAGATGCGCTGCCATTGCCCATCACAAAATCAACTGTTGACTTTGACCATTGACCGTTGACTTTAATCATTGATCCTTGCCAATTTGTTTAAATTAAAGAAAATGCTAGTTAATTGCTCACTTTGGCCGCTTATGTATTTAATATTTTTTTTAAAAAATTTATTTAATGATTAAGAAATCGATTTTTATGTATTTGTGGATTTTTTTTATTTTTTAAAAATATTTAAATATATTAAAAAAATTTGAAAAAAAAAAAAAACACACGTTTAGCCGTCAAATTGAGCAAGCTACTCAACTCTTAAATTAAATGCACATTGTACAATAAATTAACTAGCAAATCAGTTCCCATTTAGAATTTCAGTTCTGCTACTCGTGCCTGTATGTGCACGTCATTGACGTCAGCGCTTATATTATTAAAAAAAAAAATATTTCAAAATCAAATCTTCGGAACCATACCCTGAAATCTTAAGCGCTACAGAGCTAATTTACAGACATGGATTCAGGCTAGAAAGCTTAATTAGTACATGGGAAAAACTCAATTATCACCGCGTTTAGAGTTTTTCTTGGAATTTTTATTCCAAGGAATGCTTAAAGTAGGGATTTAGACGCATGTTAGTTCTTAATTCTCTCCTCAAAGTTGCAATGATCTTATGACTTAGAACAGAATTAAATGCACTCATCAATCAGTAGTCTATGTCAAAATCAGCAATGCTCTATTTCTAAACTAATTTGCCCGTCAAAAATGTAGTCTCACTCTTCAGTTTTATGATAATGGATTTACGAAGAAGTAGTACTATTGTTCACCGCCATTCGGATAAGAAATCAGTGATCAATGCATACATGATGGCGTATTCAATATAGAAAACTTCTTATTGCACAGTACTCTTCGTGTCATTGACATGGCAAAACTTGATTTGTAAGAGAAATTTTAAATTTAATTATTTTATAAATCAAGTCTTGTCATGTCAACGGCATAAAAAATAATGTATTTTACGCATGACATCCAATTTGTAGAAGAAGTACTCTTTAATATATGAGTCATGTTAAATAAATAGTACTTCGGCAGCTGCATGCATGGTTTAAGGGGAGTATAAAAAGATGGACAATTGCAACAAGCATGGCAGCTATATAATTGTAAGAAAAAGTCTAAACTCAGGCACAACGCACTGTTATGAGATAAATAGAACGGTGTGTTTAGAAATTTGTGAAATAAGGTGTTCGGCTATTTCAAATGATGCATTTTATATATTTTTTATTTTGTTTCTCTCTCCCTGCTCGTCTCTACCAGGAACTCTCTTTGTTCAACTTCATCCCTAAGCTTCTAAATCTTACCAGTCCCAAAACAGAAAAGATAAACAAAAAAAAAAAAAAAAAACCATTCCCGTTTCGAAGAGTTCTCTGGTGCCAGAGAAAAATATTCCGATTTCTTTATCAAATCAAGTTCGTTGTTGCCTTCCCAGAATCAAGTTCATCATCACCTTCCCAGTTGCAGTCCGTTGTCCCCTTCCTCAATCCTAATGTCGTTCCCTTTACTGGCTGGAGTTGGCCCAGTCCTACAAGAGATTCATCTGATTTATGCTAGTTTAATCTGATTTATGCCTTTAAGAAACTCAAATAGAAAGATCTGACGCTGAGAAAGAGAACGAAATTGAAACTTGCGTTGTGTTTCATTTTCTGGAACTTTGTTTTTCTGCAGGTCGAAGAGGGTGAAAATACCTGTGCCCAAAAAGGAGAACCATGGAATGAAAAAGCTGCTTCTTTCCATTTTTAATATAATATAATAGCTGCCTCTTTTCTTTATTTTCTTTATTATTATTATTTTTTTAATATAATAATTGATGTGTCAGTGGAGTGCGCGGGTAGGCACAAGTATGTGCCTGTCTGTAGCATCGTAAATTGATTAATTCCACGATAAATGCATGTGAGTATTAGAATGATAAAAAATAATTAATTATGAGTATGATAAATATGCATGCCGCGTCAGGTGTCAAAGTCTCTAATTGATTCTTTGCTCTATATAATATATATATATATATTTATTTATATATATACGGGGGGATTGGACTTTATAAAGATTTCAAGATCGCCAACTCTATGTAATATTGACTAGTACTGAAGGTATATGGATCATGTGTTGAGTATCAAATACTCCCGGTTGAAATATTTGTTAGTCATTTTAGATAAGCTTAGATGTGATTCGGGCATGCATGTCAAATAACGTAGATCTGTTTAAATATTATTATCTCCCTTTTTATTACGATTTGACATGAAACTTTGAAGAAGTGGGCATTATGAATTTTAAACATAACTTGGACATTACTTAATTTCCTCTTCAAATTGAGGACCGTCGAAATTAATTAGAAATTACATGTTAATTTCGTAAAGAAAAGGACTACATTTTGGATTTTAACTCTTTTCTGGTCAGTTTTGGATAGAGCCTGGTTATATAATATAATGAATTGACTTTTCAAACCGTTGGTTTTAAAGATCTATTCCTGATCACAAAAAAATGTGGAAGGGTACGTACGTAGGACCTCTCTGGATCTTCTCTCTTCTCTAAATTATTGTTGACTTTAACTTTGTCTCTCTTTTTGTTGGGGGGTGGGGTGGTCCGGGTCCTGGGAGGAAGACCCAAGTTAAAAAATGGCCCAATTTTATGAACGAGAACAAGAGTGTGGTAGAGCACCATCCCTTCAACTCAAGGTGGCTAGGTCATAATTAGTAATTCTCTTTCTTTCTAAATTTGAATTAATCTACTCAACTTCTGGTCTACTAAACACACACCACACTCTGACATGACAAAACCCGGTTCGTCACCACATCACGGTTTCGCCCTTCTCCCTCACCCAAACGAAGTCCCCCCCTTCTGCGAAGGGTCTTCTCCCTCACCCAGACAAAATTCCCTTCCCCCACCCCCACTCGCCCTTCTCTGTGAAGGGTCTTCTCCCTCACCCAGACGAAATCACAAAATCCCCCCACCCCTCACTCTCCCTTATCTGCGAAGGGTCACCTCTTGCAGGTTGCAAACTATTATTGTGAGTGCATCTATTTGGCTTTGACTGTGGAGATTGGAGCCATTACAGACGATTTAAGTAATGGAAAGATTTGGGAAAATCAGCAACTGCAGTGGGAGAAAACCTAATTTACGAGTTGTTTCCAAAAAGTCGATAATGAAGTTGGAGGAAAAGTTGGTAGAGGCATTGATGAAAGCATCAGAGATGCTTCTGACCTTGTTGTACCAAAAACTGTTGGATCTACAACTATTGTTGCAGTAATCTATTCATCCCATATCATAGTTGCTAACTATGGTAATTCAAAAGTAGTCATGTGTTGCTGTAAAGAGCCCATGAGTATGAACCAAAGTTCTCTTCCATGGAAACTAATCTTTCTTCATACTTTAATTTTATTTTTCCCAGCCAAACAGAGAAGATAAGAATATTCAAGGATTGAGGCAACTGGAGGCAAGGTAATCCAGTGGAACAACCACTGTGTCTTTGGGGTTCTTGCAATGTCAAGGTCCATCAATAGTCTACTTTGCTTGGTTCATTGATCTGCATAAAGCAAAAGTAAAATTTAATCTGTATTTTGATTTTTACAATTGGTTTAAAACATGTATTTCATTAAAATAAAAATTACAGCTCAGCTGGTGTGCGGAGGTTGAGCTACAGTGGGAGGTTGTGTAAAAGGACTCTTTAAATTTTCCTAATTTCACAGCCTCTATATCACATTTTTCTTACAGTAGGTTTGGTACATAACTACAAGACCCGATATTTGTCCTACAGGAGGTTTGGTAAATAAGTTTCAATCTAATCTAGGTAAGGAATATTGGCAAGCAATAAAACGTATATTAAGGTATTTACAAGGTATCAAAAATATGAAATTGTGCTTTGGAATTAGTTATCTATAATTAATTGAGTTGAGATGGTTTGGATTCAGAAATGATTTTAGATAATTTTAGATGAGTTGAATAAAATATTATTAGAATTTTATTTTTAATATTATTATTTTTTTGGGATTTGAAAAGGTTAAATTTTTTTTATTATATTTTGTGTGAAAATTTAGAAAAGTTATAATGATAAGATGAGATGAGTTGAGCTGAGTTGCGAATCTAAACAAGGGCTAAGTGGACATAAATTTTTATTTACTGGAACAACAATTTGTTTTGTTGAGTAAGAAATATGTAGGTTGTGTTGTTATTTTTTTTATGGAAATAGACCCATTTCATTAATGAACCGAAGTTACAAATGTGATTTATCAATATATGGAAAAACCAGACTATAAGTCAACTACGCATCAGCTTTGGGGCTTTTCCACACACAAATGACTTTGTGACTAAAATTGTCTTAACTTCTAAAAACTCTCTCCTAAACAGAGAAAGCGCTCTGTATGAACAGAACTAAAAGGCCCCTTAATCCTCCCTGGGAGGATGATTAAGGGATACAGCTATGGACATCAAATCCAATAGCCTAATTCCTATTTTATTACTAACTAAAACTAAAATATACCTAAATACAACAAACAAAATAGGACCCCAAGTACTGGTGCGACCCCGGACGTCAAGCCCATTGAAGGCATCGGCATCTCTAATTCGGACTGGACGAGCACCAGTTCACGCACGGACCACAACGTTCGGCCGTACGACGACCAGCAGGTTGTGTTGTTATGGAAGGAGGATATATTGCTTCCAATACTCTGATGATTAGAGTGATGTCGTAGGTTTGACCAATGTGCCCCTACGTACGTTGTACACCATGGAACAACAAGCTCTGATCCTACCATTCATGTGAGTTCGCTTTTATTGGAAATTGACTTTTATCCATCTATCCTTTTTTGATAATGCAAATTAAGGAGGTGGAATACAAAGATTTCAACGTACGATCATCTCGCGCGACACAGCTAACATCAATGTGCATCTTCTCATGATCGAGTTTTGCTTGTAAATCACTATTTATTCTAAAAGTTTAACCTGTAGAGTCAGGGTTCGAACTCAGGACCTCTGCTCTGATACCATGTGAAATCACCACTTGTCCCAAAAGCTTAAACTGATGGAAAGAGATAGATTTTATTATTTATTTTATATCTTAATATTGCTCGCATGCAATAGATGAATCAAAGTCATCCCACCAGTAGATTATTCAAATTACCGTCTTCATTATATATGACGACAAGTCTTTTTTTCATATAAGAGAACAGTACCTAATTATTATTTTCATTAAGAAAAATTTTATTGATCAGCTTCTTACATCATACACCTACTTTAATTTTTTTTTTATATCTTTTTATATTTTTTTCTCCTCAACTGTTGTGTGGTGTATGACTGTTAAATATATAGACACTACAACAAAAATGACATTTTGGAATGATTTTATTTTGGAACGAAATAAAAATTGTCCCAAAAAGTGAGATTTAGGGACGAATTTAATTTTTCGTCTCAAAAAGACGACGGAAGATGTATACCGAGATGAAATATTCCATCCCTAATACTGAAACTGTTCGAATAGTGATGATTCATCATTCGAATAGTTAAATTTAAGCGTTTGAACGGAAATTTTGGCGCGTTAAGTAACATTTTTATAGCGTTCAAACAATGATTATCACTGTTCGAACATAATTTGTCGGGTTCGAATGGTGAGCATATGTTTTTTTTTTAAGATAATTATATTTATATTAACTAGTAATTGTAAGAAATTTATCAATTAAATAATATGAATAATATAAATCAATAATTAGTTCAAGAAATATAAAATAAGACTAATTCATAATTAAATACTGAATTTGCAAAACACTAAATATTGTCCATTATAGAAAAATAAATAAATAAATAATAGATAGAAAATACTAAGACCCCATGTCTTTGTAAGCTTCCTCGACTGCAGCTAAGCGATCATCTATCTGTGTCAGTCAAGTACTAATGGCGACCTGAGTCGTAGACATGGCATCAAACTCCGTACGTAACTCAGAAATGCTACCAATAATCTCAGTACGAAACTCAGACACAGTAGAATGGACCTCCATACGCACTGCATCAATCAGCGCTGATATCTATCTGCTGATCACTTCATGCACGATCTCGACCATGTCATCACAAGTAGTGCTGTGTACTGATGCCTCGGCCTGTACTCCATGTTCTCCCGGCTGTGCATCTCTATGAGGATAAACCGGGTCTCGATGTTGTCCACGAAGACGCAGTCTCGAGTGTCCCGTGCTGCGTGAGAGGGTGGTGCTGTTGATCAGTCCCATCGGCTGCTGTTTACGCTCGGCACATCAGGCACAACACTGGCAAATAATAGAAATCGGGTGATCAAGATCCTGAATGGCAGTATATCCGTCGAAATGGACCAGGACTCTGATTGAACCCTATCGAATATATACCCCCACCAGGTCGATAAGAATGCCACGAGTGACCCGTATCATAAATTTCATCTGATCAAGGCCAACCAAGGGTCAATATGGTTCGCGATAATCAAATTCAAGATCTTGAAGAATGAAGATAAATCTGCCTGCTTGGTGCTCTTCGTCCTGTCATACAGGGGAGCATCTGGTCCAACAACCAAATCCCTCACCTCATGATCAGCAAGGGCATCGACCTCATCTATATAAACTGGTGCCTCCTCCTCAGCTGTCTCTGCCTCAGCTAAAGGATCAGACTCTCTAGGTACCACGTTCGGATATACATCTGGCAACCTAGGAATACCGAGATGCTCAGCGAGTCGGTCCCATGAAAATACAATTGGAACTCCTCGAACAGAGATACTGTATGCCCCTCCGTCATCTGGGCTGGCACTACCAAGCTCTCTATAGAACTCTGAAACAATGTCAATATAGGAGACAGTCTCCCATGATTCCTCCAGCTCATCTAAGATAGGTCCCCAAACCCAATCGCTGAAGACTAATAGCAGGGAATGACCCTCCCAGACAAGACTCTAGAAGTCAGAAAGCTTCACTTGTAGCTCTAGTGAAACAGTCCTCTACCTGGCTAGACTGATACTAGTCTCTGCTGGATTGAGTCGCTTACGTCCCACCTTAGAAGAAGACATTATAATGATCTTGAAATTTACAATTAATTAAGAGCTTATCAATACAACATTAATAATAAAAATATTTAACAAAATTTGATAAAATTCTATATTAATTTAATTATAATATCAGATATATTCTCATTAATATTTAATTGGAACTACAATGGTGAATAAAAATAAGGATTCACCAATATTATTAAATTTATTTTTATCATTCGAACACCTAAAATAATGTTCAAACGGTATGCAAAATTGTTTGGCTCGTACCGTTCGAACGTATAAAACAACGTTTGAACCGATTAAATTTAATTAACCTGTTTGGCTAGTACCATTCGAACACCCTACCAAACGTTCAAACGAAATGCGAATCGAACTCAGCGAAGACGCTGAGTCGACTCAGCCATTGAAATCTATGGAATCTTTCGATTCCATAGATTTTTCAACAAAACATAAACAAACTTAAATAAACATTCCTACAATAGATTTAAGCAAATCTACGGTGAGTATTGATGGAAAAATTATTTATCCTAATTTAAACAAATAATCCATCAAAAATTTAAATTTAAACGGTAAAATATTTAGAAAAAGAGCATACCGGTGCTTAGAGTTGGAGGCTTCGACTGGGTACTCTTCACAGCAGCAACAGCGGCGTTAAACGGCAGAGATGGAGGTTTTGTCAGTGGTTCTAAGTTTTGTGAGTGGTTCTAAGTTTTGAGAGCGGTTCGTTGTCCGTGAAAATGATCATCGGGGACAAGTTATATATGCAAGACCGTTCAAACGGTTTAAGTATTATTACATATAATATACTATATATATTATCTTTTATAATTTATGTTATTATATATATATATTATAATAACTATTATTATATATATTATAATATATAGTTATTATATTTAATATACTATATAATCTATATTATTTAATATATTATATTATATATATAATATACTATAAGTTATATGATATAGTATAAATACTATATTATATACTTGTATTTATTATATAACTATTATAAATATTTTGGTGAACATATATATAATTAGTATATATGTATGATACTATAATTAATAAATATAATTAATATATATTAACGGTATATTAATATCTATATAGTACTATATATTATAGTTACTTTCTTTTTTTTTGAAGAGTGAGCAGTCACCTGTCCAATAGTGACGTCCTCCCGAATTTATTAATAAAAACCCTCGCTTATGGTGGAGGAAAACTGTGGAGACATTAAAAAAAAAGACTTTTAAGAAAAAATTTCAAGAAGGTAAAAAAATTTCAAGAAGGTAGCAACATCTTAAAGAAGGTAGCCCCAATAAATCCAACCGTAACAAACCTCTAAGGACCCGGGGCAATAAAGAAGTATTTGTCTAGACCAAAGTAGCACCATTGGCACCATCTTTGGCCAACCAATCTACCACTTTATTTCCTTCGCGTAGAACATGCTGAAACCGACAATTAATAGAATTAGTTAGACCAACAATCTCTTCCCAATAATCCTCCAAGTACCAAACCCCACATTGTCCTCTATGCCACCACGAAATCATCACCATGGAGTCAACCTCAACAACCACATTATCAATCTGAAGGGACACTCACAACCGTAGGCCATTAAGAAGTGCAAGGAGTTCCACTTTATTATTAGAACCAAAACCAATTGGGGAGGCGAACGCTCTCACAAGCCATCCTGTATCATTGCGAATAACACCACCAATACCACTGGGACTCGGGTTACCAGGACTGCTACCATCTATATTCAGTTTAAACCACCCTGAAGAAGGTTTATGCCACTGGACTGCCTTACACCGCCTTTCTTTTGAAGGAGTGGGATTAATCCATAAGGTCTCAAGGATCATGCCATCAAAACGGGATAAACTGCAAGAAGTATCATTCGACTGACCAAAGGAACCAATCCATATAGAAATAGCTTTGACCACAGCTTCATGCGATTCAAAAAAGCCCTCCACTCGCGCTAGACATCTTCTCCTCCAAAGTCTCCAAGTAACAATGACAAGCATAAGGCCAATTATAACACCCACTTGATAAGAGGACTTAGCACGCTGAAACCAAGAGAAGACTTGGTGTTTCCAATTGCTACCTAGTGGAAGCCCAAAGATGTTGCAAAAATAAGACCAGATTTTTTTAGGGAAAACACCCTAAAAGAGAACATGGTTAATGTCTTCATACTGCCCTGCAGGACAGCACCCACATTTAGAAACAATGGGAATGCCAATGCGATGCAACCTATCATCCACACTCAAAGCCCTGTGCCAAGACTTCCAAAACTGAATAGACATTTTTAAGGGAAGCCTTTTATGCCAAATCCAAGAATGCCAATCAATAGAGGAGCCATTGACTCTAATACAATACCATGCAGATTTAGTGGAAAACATACCTGTCTCAGTGTCGGTCCAAACAAGAACATCCCTACCTGAATTTGGACCAGATAAAGAGACTAAAATATCATCAACATTCTCCAAGCCAACTAAGTTCTCTAGCAAATTCACATCACAGCTATTTGACAAACGACACTCTTTAATCTTTGACAAAGGTTATCTCACAACTGGCAAGTCATTAATCAAGGGACCATTATCATACTAGAAAAAAAATATCTCCTTCTCTAACTCTCCATTTAGAATTAGTAATCACCAAAGGGATGCAATGAGCAATCATTTTCCAAAATCTCGAACCTTTATCAACATCTATAAGGAACCAAGGTTTCGTACCCACATATTTAGTTTTAAAAAAATTTGCTCAGAAAGAATTACCTTGTAGAAGATTCCAGGCAAACCTCATGTGCAAGGCTATCTGAATGTCTTGAAGATGCCTCAGACCGAGACCTCCTTCTGCCACAGGCCTACAAATGTGCTTCCAAGCAACCCATTTCTTCTTATCTTTTCCATTTGACTCACCCCAAAGAATCAGCTGATGGATCTTATTAATTACAACTTGAGGGACCTGTAAAACAGCAAATAGGTGAAGGGCCATACTCGAAATAACATGACGTAACAAAACTAGTTTCCTTCCAAAAGACAGTAACAGCATTTTCCAACCACTAAGTTTATGCCTCACTTTATTCAACACGTCTTCAAGATGCACTTGCTTCGTACGACCAAGAATAATGGGCACTCCGAGATATTGGAAAGGGAAGTGCCCCTCCACGAAACCAGTATTACGGAAAAGACGCCTCTTACGAGTAGAGGAAATTTTACTCGAGCAGTATAAAGTAGATTTTTGTTTATTAATAGCTTGTCCCGACCATCTCTCATATTGACCCATAATACTTTGAAGCACCTAAACTGATCTCTAGCTCCCATTAGTGAAAATAACCACATCATCAGCATACATTAAATGAGAAATAATAGGCGTACCTCTGGCCTGATGAAAATGGCCAAATCTATTCTCAGCCACACTCATATGGATCATCCGGGAAAGAATCTCTTGTTGAATAATAAATAAGTAAGAGGATAAGGGATCACCTTGTTGAAGGCCATAGCCACCTGGGAAAAAACATTTATAGTCCCATTCATCATAACTGAATACCAGGGGCTAAAAATACAGAAGAAGATCAAGTCACAAAATTGAGACAAAAAACCAAATCTCAACATGAACTTTATTAGAAAGTTCCAATACACTCGATCATATGCTTTAGCTATATCGACCTTTAGCATATCGACCTTATATGATATATATAGTTAATAATATATATTGTATTTTACTTTACTATACTATAATAAATATGATATTATAGTCTAATATCAATCATACTATATATATTAGTTATAGTCTAATTATATGACACTATATATGATAGCATATATATGTTATTTATAGTCTAATATATTAACTAAGATTTATTCTAGTTATAGTCTAATTTGATGACACTATATATGATACAATATATATGTTATCTATAGTCTAATATATTAACATAATATATTTTAGTTATAGTCCAATTAGATGACACTATATATGCTAGTACTATAGATGAGACAATATGTTTTTTTTTTTTGATAATAACGGATCACTTCCATTCATTAAAGAGGACATACAAAGTTGACTTATAAAATAAGTCAATTACAAACGTTAGTAGAATCTCAGTACACTTTCGTGACTGACATAGTCTAGTCCAGACGGCAAATCTCTCAAGACCTAAGTCTAAGAGATAGCACAACTCTGTCTACGACAGAGGTCACAGTAAACCAAACTCCATATCCCACTAATCGGAATATGGAGACCAAACCCCACATCACCGCCTAAGCGGAGGGGGGAGCAACCTTCGGACCACAGTCCGAAGACATTACATTTTGGATTTTTTCTTGGAAAATAGACAAAACAGAAAATAAAATACATAATAAAACACTGTAAAAAGGGAAAAACAGTGCACAAAAAGGCTGCTGGAGGGAGAGTCGACCGTCAAGCTAGGGAGATCCAGAGGCATTGGTGCGGGAATAGCCGCGCGTAGCAGCGGCAGTGGGTTCCTTGGTGGCGCGTGAGAGCCACGCGCAGTCTACCTCCGAAAACTCCGACCCGCGCGTGCGGGCAACGCGCCACTCCCGTTGAGGCCGCATTCGGTGGTTTTGCTGATCGGCGGCTGGGCAACCTCCAGGTGGGGCGCGTGTGGGCTGTTGGGTGCCGGCGAGTCCCGAACGACAAATCTCTCTTTATTAGCCTGAAAAAGAAAATACATGAAAAAACAACAAGAAACTAGACGACCAGCGAGAGGGAGGGAGGGGGTGAGGGGGAAGGAGCTAAGCTCCAACCCCCTCTGGGCGGAGGTCTGAAAGTAGAGGGAGTTTTAGAGAGAAGGGAGAGGTTTTAGAGAGAAGGGGGTGGTTGGATGAGACAATATGTTGACACTATATATATGTTACTTATAACTTAATTAGTATGATATTTTATCTTCATATATACTTTACTATAATATAATATATAATATGCTCGATTATATATTATAATATGATATTACTATGTTACTAAACTATAGTTTCATCTAATATGTCTATATATATTAATGTTGTTATTTTATTTAATAGTATAGTGTAAAAAAAATAATATTAAACATTTAGCAAACCGTTCGAACTGTAAATATTAAGAGTTTGAACGTTTATAAATGAGAGCAAGATTGCATCATTTTACGTTCGAACGTACTTTTTATCAGTTCGAACGTGAAACGTTAGGAGGGAAATTTTTCCCGCATCATGGTTTCACTTTTGAACGGTTAATAAATAACCGTTCGAATAGGAAACTTCCTTCAAATAGATGACAGAACCTCAGAATCTCCCATCTCCTCCCGCCACTCTTAGTCCCTCACGAACAGAGATGCGCCTTTCTCCCTCAATCCAGCCCCAAACACTACTAGTTTTCATCTTACTCAATTATTTTCAGATTAAAACGTTATTTCTACTGCTTTTTGTGGAGCTCTTTCTCGGTTCTAAGTTTTCATCTCCTTCTCAGATTACAAATAAGGGATGTTTTTTATAATCTTTTTACTTTTTATAATCTCCTTGCAATGTTGGAAATTTGAGGGTTCCTTGATATTGTTGTTTATGTTGCCATGTTGTTCTTATACCGGTTGTTTGTTGTTGATATGCATTTTGTGTTGTTGAAAACGACTGTAAATCTGGAATGAACATGTTCAAACGGTTTAGGCTTACAGTTCGAACGGTATGTTATTTTCAAAATATAAGTTTAACACCGTTCGAACGGAAACATATACATCAATGTACAATTAATTGATAAAAATAGTTAAAAACTACATAATCTTACATAGATAAAATAGATTTAATAATATTGAAATAGTTAATTCATTTTAATATAAAATTTGCAGTTTAATTAAAATGCTCCATAATCTTTAAATTTTAATAAATATAGTTAAGATTTAATAATATTGAAATAGTTAATTCTAAATATTATAAAATTGCCCGTAAGACTACTTCACATAAAATTAATGTGTCAATTATCTATTAAGGCTGTCAATATGTTACTTGAGTTGTTTAAAAGGCATTGCTGACAGACAATACTTTACATTGTAACTTCTATGAAGAAAAAAAGTTGAAATGAGGACTCGGATTTGATTACAACATAATACATGCGTGTAAGAATGACTGCATATTATTTTGGCGAGAGAATGAGTAGTTGAACAAGTGTCTCATATAAGATAGACATCGAACAAGCAAAATGTGCCACAAAAGGTCGTACGCCACTTTCCATTAATACCTAGATTACAACGATTATTTATGTCACGCGCAACGGCTGTTGGCATGACATAGCACTCATCAGGCAAAGTAAGGAACGATGATATTTTGTCACATCCTGCTGACTCATAGGTGTGGAAGGAATTTGATCAGGAAAATGACATGTCCAACTTGTAACAAACATACCAAATCTGAATGGCTTACGTATGGGAGGAAATTTTATTTCATGGGTCATCGTTGATTTTTACCTGGTGACCATAGATGGCGTGGAAATTCTAGAATGTTTGATGGAACTGTTGAATGGGGCCAACCTCCACCATATTTTTCTGGTGAACATGTACTTGCACAATTTATAGATGTTGGTTGTAATGAATTTGATAAAAAACAATGAAAGAGAGAATGAGCTACGAATGAGTTGAATTGGATCAAGAATAGTATATTTTTTGAATTCTCGTACTGGTTGAAGTTAAAATTGCGGCATAGTCTGAATGTTATGCATATTGAAAAAAATATCTGCGAATCCATATTGGAAATATTGATGTCAATTGAAAGAAAAACAAATGATACATTAAATTCACGGAAGGATCTGAAGCGGTTGGGAATAAGACCGGAAATGCAATTGCAAGAAAATGGTTTATCTGTCTACATGCCGATTGGGTGGTATACATTGTCAAGGAACGAAAGGGCTACATTTTTTTAATGGCTAATGAAGATTAAATTATCAGATGATTATGCCTCGAATCTAGCAAGGTGTGTGAGAACAAATGATTGGAAAATAACTGGATTAAAAATTCATGATTGTCATGTCTTCTTACAATGTATCTTGCCTATTGGTATCCGTGGGTACTTGACAAGAGACGTGCGCGTGGCTTTGACTGAGTTTGGTGCATTTTTTGAAGACTTATGTGTTAGGACGTTGAATGTAGAAGCTTTTCATCAAATGGAACAGGAAATTGTCATAATATTGTGTAAGCTAGAAAGTATTTATCGACCATCATTCTTCGACGTCATGGTTCACCTAGCCGTTCATTTGCCACGTGAGGCTCGACTTGCAGAACCAGTTCAATATAGATGGATGTATCCTATTGACCGATTTCTTGGAAAATTGAAACATACAGTCGATAACAAGACCCAGCCAAAATGATCAATTGCAGAAGCATATATTGATGATAAGAGGCATACCTTTTGTTCCAAATATTTCCACAGAGTTGACACTAGGTTTGATTGGCCGGAAAGAAACTTTGACGTTGACTGAGCAAGATAGCAGAATGTATTTTCTGTGTTTTCCCAACAAGTACATCTAATTGGTGTTGTGCATGGTCATGACTTGTGTGGAAGAGAGTTTAAGAAAGCTCAGTGGTACGTGCTGAACAATTGCCCTGAAATAGAGAACCACTTGAAGTAAGTTATAACTTTTTCTTAAAGTAAATTCACTCATTTACTTTAAAAAAAATTCTAAGAATATAACAGATTTTGTGGTAATCATCAATTTCAGTGATCATATTAACGTGCTAAAGGAACTGAGAGTAAATGATATAAACCAGAAACATGAAGAAAAGTTCCCGAGGTGGTTTGAAAAATGGGTAATGACATTACATATGCTTTACTCAATAACCAATGAAAAAATATTGATTTAAATTTTGATATAATATATGCTTTATTCAATATGTAGGTTGTACAAATACATGCAAATAATCCAAACGATATATCGGACGAACTGTATGCATTGGCGCGTGGCCCATCGAGACGCGCTGCTCAATATTCTACATATATTTCTCGGGGAAGTAGGTATCACACAATGGCTCGAAATTGTTATAAGAAAACTTAAAATAGTGGTGTCCTAGTCGAAGGAAGTCATGATGGAGGAAACATTGATTTCTATGGGTTTATTGTCGATATAATTGGAATAAAATAGTTAGGAGAGCTTGCGGTATATCTGTTTAAGTGTGATTGGTGGGATTTAAACAATCTTCGAACTGGAGTACCTGATGATGAATATTTTTTTAGTGTTAATACATCAAAAAAATAGTATGAAGATGATCATTTTATTTTGGCTTCTCAAGCATCTCAAGTATTCTACTTAGATGACCCGGAGTTACGACATCAATGGCGAGTAATACAAAAATATTCTCCAAGAAATATATATGATGTTATCCCTCAGACGGAAGGACAAAGTAAATAAGAAAATGACCCTCTACTCAAGAAGCATACCAAGAAAGTCAACTCGCTTTAAATTTGTTTGTGGATTTGAGCCAGTAAGAGATGATTCCATTAAATAGAGAAGATATTGAGGCTGAAATTGTTGATGCGATAATTGAGGAAAATGTTGAATCATCTGAAATATCTACAGATGATGAGAGCGAATTGTCAAATGAAACTGATACAGATTATGATTGACCAATTATGTGTTAGCATTACACTTGATGACAAATATTTTACTTATTGAATGTATCAGTGGTTTGAAATTATGCCACCAAAGAGAAAGAAAGTTCGCAACCCATCTCCACATGTTCCTAGCTCTCCTTTAAACTCACCATTAGAGATTGACTCTACAGAACAAGATAAAAATCTAATACTCATAAAAGTTATTAATTAAGGTCATATAATAGACATATAATAGAGATTGATTACAATGTTATATTTTATAGAGCCACAGTACAATCTCGTCAAGGTTGAGGCACCATTAGAGGCGTGACGTTAGAAAAATATCGTAAGGTGGGTAAGATTAAGGTTAACATTCCTGACAAACATACTAAAGGTGAAGGACAACCAGCAGCTTGGCTTGCATCGCATGTGGGTGCTCTTACATGAACTTAGACACCTTTGGAAATGACTTCATGGAAGAAAGTCCCCCAAGGTGTTAAAGAGCTTATCAAGAAGTGTTGGTTGATAATGTTTAAAACATTGATTTAGTAGAATAAATTTCTATATTTTACTTAAATTTAGAATATTGTAAATAATAATATGTTTGTGACTATTTTTTTAATGATGATTTCGAATTAGATTTTGGTCAGAGAGAGGAGCGTAAGACTGTGGAAGAGCTTATGAGTAATTCATTCCGCAAATATAAGGCAAGGTGTCATGAGCATTATAATAAGTTTGAGAATAAGGAAGATGCATGTCAACATTCCTTTCAAAATGTCCGACCTTCTGAGTGGGAAAAACTTTGTGACATGTTTGAGGATCTATCATACCAGATATAATTAAATTAATTATTTACTTGTCTTATTTTTCATTTCGCTTCATAATATTTTCAATTTCTTTGTAGGAGCGAAGTTCTATAAATAAAATAAATAGGTCAAAATTGAAGATTAATCATCGTGCAGGCTCAAGATCTTTCCATCGCCTTTCTAAGAAATTGGATGAATCATAATGACTTTATATCTTAACACATATTTATTGTAGCAAGATTTAGATACCAATTATGATCTGACAAAATTATATGCTGCATCGGACACTGATCATAATGGAGATCATGGAGTAGACTCATCCTGATGCCCGTGAAAATTATGTAGGTATTATAACCTATTTTAATTAAATATATTATAATATTTATGACAATATTAATTCTTTATTTTATATATGTTTAGGATAAAATGGTTACCCGACGTGATGAATCTGCATCAGATCAAGATTTCTCAACAAGTGATATTGATATTTTTACATAAGTCCTGGGTCAACGTTTAGGATATTTGATGAGTATGGGTCGCTGTGTAAAGCTTTCTCCCTCTTCTTCTTCTTTTGGGTTGGCCTCTTCGACTTCTATAGCGCTAGAGAATGCAAATTTTAGAATTGAAGAATTGACTACAAGGTAGCATAAGTTCGAGGCTCAATTGGCAAAACAAGCAGAAACGGAGATGCACTTCAAACAACATGAAGAGCAACAAGAAGAGTTCAGGAGACAAATGCAACTCCAAATGCAGCAGCTTATGCAACAGTACAGGCCTCCAAGCAATAAATGGTTTTTTAAGTACACATTTTGGGATTGTCTATTTATGTACGAACAATGCTAATTTCCTGGTTATTTATTTAGTCCGCACTTATTATAAAACTTTTGTAACTATTAAATAGCTTCTAATGTATTTTTTCAAATATTATGAATATCTATTTGGTTTTTTATTATTGAGTTTAAATAAAATAGTTATCGTTCGAACGCTCACTTAACGTTTGAACTCTATTTCTTTTTATAGCATTTGAACGAAAATTTCACCACGTTCGAACTCTTAAACCGTTTGATCTGTCCGTTTAAAGTTCGAACGGGAAGATATATTTATACCGTTCGAACGGGTATCTAATGTCTTTGTTGTTCGAACGTATTTTGCAACCGTTCAAACAAATTAATTCTGTTCAAACATAAATTTGTAACCGTTCAAACGATATTCTTGGACGAATTTCAACCATGACAAAAAAAAATTCACGTTCGAATGTGTTAAAACGGTTTCCTTCAAATTCGTCCCAAAAGATATTTTTTGAGACAAAATGGAGATTTTTGTCCCAAAATATCTTTTGGGACGAGGTTGGGACGAATTTTTTTCATCTCAAAAAATATTTTGGGATGAAAATTTTCGTCCCAAAAGATCGTTTCTGTTGTAGTGAGAAGAACTCTTTCATGAAATACATTTATGCATGGCAGGAGAATTTGCACTCATGTGTGTGTGTGTATATATATATACACACAAGATTAGACCATTTAATTGGTATGATATCCTGAATTATTCTTATTTCAGCTAGCATTATTAAATTATGTTATTATTTAGATGATTGTTGGATATTCTTGTTGAGGATAACTGGAAATCCACCTCTGCACCGGATTTTCAGCATCCTCCATTATAGACATAGTTTATCCTTGATTGAAGGAGATCAAACGATTATAGGAGATTACATTTACAGAATTTATAACTATTTCCTTTCATTTATTTGTTACCTTGTACATCTCTTATAACCAATATATATCTCAATGGAGACATTTGCTACTCCTCATTGTGTGGTGGTTTTACAGAACACTTTCAATTCTCATTTCATGATCAATAGTACCATCAACTTTCCGAGGGAAGGTTTGGATTGTGAGTTGATCAGATAAAATGATATGAGATAAGATGAAATAAAAGTTCAAAGTTAAATAAAATATTGTTAAAACATTATTTTTGTTTTAGGATTTGAAAAAAATAAATTATTTAATGTATTTTATGTGAGAGGTTGAAAAAATTATAATGATTAAATAAGATGAGATAAGTTGATAAATTCTCTCAATCCAAACAATGCCTAAAAGATAGGCGCGTGTATGTATGTATGTATTGATCTTCCCATGATTTGAACGTATGTAGAGAGTTGAGACAAACTAATTAATTACAAGTTCAACTAATTGATATGATCGACGCTAGCAAACACTTATAACATGATCTAACCTTATTATAAAGAGGGAAACTACATGAATAAAACAACGTAATTAATTAGGTTTTTCTCTAGATATTATTTCTCCACAAATTAAAGCATAAGCGAACTGAAAATCCTGTGAAGATTCACAAGTTACAACCTGATCACGCCATGCAACAAATTAAGTACGTATCTTATCAAACCTTATATATAAACATAGGAATTTATATACACGAAAACAAGGTAACAAGGTAAAAAAAAAAAATCAAACTCGAACTTAATTCTTTAGACTTCCGTTAAGGATACTTCTCCGCCAGTAGACTTGGAATCCTATGAAGACTCAGTACTACTTTTAGGGTATCCGACTCCATGGCGCTTGTAAGGAAAAGCCATGAAAACCACACTCGACGCCGCACCAACAACAAGAGGCAACACCTTGAGAAAGTTTTCTCGGTGGAGGCCGGCACCTGATAGAAGCACCCCACAGTATTTTGATCCAAAAGCACGACGACTCCAAACACAGACACCGTAAAGAAGGCATTAACAAAGTCGGCAAACCAAAGCTTATGGGCCTACAAGTCGACGTTCTTGGACGCAGTTGAGGGCCAAAGACCCTTCAACGTTGCAATCCCATAGTCGGTTTTCTTGTCATCTCCGACATAACTGTCGGTGAAAGTAGAAAAGAAGCAAGCCAGACCGCAGAGACCAACGAGGATGGTAGTGAGGAACTTGTTGAAGGTATTGCAGTGGCCATAGTTGGATAAGGTAGGGCTGAGGAACTGGTACATGAAGACTGTCCCCGTCAGGAGGAGCCTCACTAGGTTTCCAAGACCTGATAATGTTTGCTCTTTGATGGTTTTCTCGCTGGAGCTTTCCTTAGACTTGGATGCACCCATGGATATCGATATGAGTGTAATTTTTTGGTGGGATTATTCTTCGGGATGATTGCCGAAGGATAAGAAACGAAGTGTTTAATTCTCTGCGTTATGGGAGCTAGCTAGCTTTACAACTAGCAACCAATTGCTTCATCATGGCTATTTATAGAGCCCCATGTACAGAGAGCTGGCTTGCTTGTACGTAAAATAGATCGAAGAGATTAGGATAGGATTGCTTGTACTTTTGTAAATTATGTGCATGCAGGGTTTCACTTTCATCCCAAGTACAAGCTAATTTTAGCATTTCTTGAGAATTCAATTTCTACCGTTCTAAAATCTCAGAGACGGCCAGTTAGTTTTGACTAATCTTGATTGAAAAATACCTGATTTTTTTCCCCCGGGAGCCAGTACGAATCTAATTAGTCTAAGCATGTGCTTAATTAGTACATCATGAAACGTGTGAGGAAACCCATAATATTTCTTGTCAATTGGTTAATTACAAAAGTAATCATATATATATAATATAAACTTGTCATGACTACGTGTAATATAATAATTAGTTCCCATTTAGATTTTTTATTCCAAAGAATGCTCAAAGAAAGTTCCGTAACGCAGAATGCTCAAAGAATCTTCACATTAAAATTACTAAATTCCCGGTGCAAAAATGTAATCTTCAGTTTTATGCTAATTGATTTGTGAAGAAGTAGTAGTACTACTGTAATTCACCACTCGGATAAGAAGAAGTCACTGATCATAGATGAGTCAGATGCCAACATGAGTTCGATCGGCAGCTGCATATAAATATATATATTAATAGATAACTAATTCTATTAGTTAGTTATGATGTTTTAACCTTTATAGCCTTCAGTCTTTTACATGTATAAAAGCAGAGTTGTACCTTCAGATACGATACAATAATACAATTCAGTTTTTCCTCTTCTCAGTCGATGATTTCATTTCATATCTTTCTAAGTTGTAACATGGTATCAGGAGTAAAACTATAGGGTTCATTTTTTTTCCATTGGGATGGCTAATGTGCTGCCAAACTCCAATTATGTTCCAAACTCCAATTCTATTCACATACGTGATCAACTAGCAGATCCGTATCATCTGCAGAATGGAGATTCGACTAGTTCTGTGTTGGTTTCTGAAGTCCTCACGGGGGATAATTACCACACATGGTGTAGATCAATGCAAATTGCTTTGAAGGCAAAGAACAAGATGGGGTTCATCAATGGAGTCATACAATAGCCAGCTATTTCTAATCCTTTGTTTGAATCTTGGGAGCGATGCAACAACATGATACTGTCTTGGATCTTGAACTCTGTTTCAAAAGAAATTGCAGGAACAATTATATATGCAACAACTGCAAAGGAAATGTGGCAAGATTTAGAGAATCAATTTTCTCATGGTAAAGGGCCAAGAATTTTTCAACTACAGAAGGATCCTGCTTCATTGTCACAAGATCAGTTATCTGTAAGTGTTTACTATCGAAAATTTAAGTGCTTATGGGATGAACTACTTAACTACAATCAGATTCCCAATTGTACATGTGGAGCATTAAAATCTTGCAGTTGTGGCGCTATCAAGTTTTTTCAAGAATATCAATATAAACAGCATGTTATTCAATTCTTGATGGGATTGAATGAAAACTTCTTTCACATTAGAGGACAAATTTTGCTTATAGATCTACTGCCACCAATTACCAAGGTTTTTTCTCTAATTATCCAAGAGGAGAAACAACAAGAAGTTGGATCTACACATTCATCTAATGTTGAAACATCAGCATTCTTGAGTAAGAAGACAAAAAATCCTAGACTAAATTTTGGGAGGCAGCAAGGGAGAAAAGAAAAGTTGCTATGTACTCATTGCGGGATGACCAACCATACGGTTGATAAATGCTACAAGATCCATGGGTATCCTCCCAACTATAGACAGCAGAGAGGGAAATTTTCCACAGCCAATCAAGTCATGGCTCAATCTGGGAGTACTCCTATTGAATCAACAAATTCACTGCCCTTCTCTCAAGAAGAATGTCAGCAATTACTTGCTTTAATCCACAACAAACAACCATCTCAGGATATTCACCAAGCAGCAATTGTCTTATCCATTCCAAACCTATCATCATCTTCAGCAAGTATAAATTCATCCTATAAATCTGTTTCTAGCCTGGTCTTTAATGTGAGCATGCCAAACAATTCAACTCCAAACACCTGGATCATTGATACATGTGCCACAAACCACATAATTCATTCTGTTGCTTGTTTTACAAACATCACTTAGAAAATCAATTCTTATGTGCAACTTCCAAATGGTGAAAATGTTCCAGTTACACATATTGGAAATGTACAAATATCTGATCAGTTAATTCTAAAAGATGTACTATGTGTACCATCTTTCTCATATAATCTTATTTCAGTCAGTAAACTAACCTCCAATCAGAAATGTTGTTTTATATTTACATCTAATGATTGCTATAGTCAGGGCCTTACCCCATGGAGGATGATTGGGAAGGGTAGAAGAGTTGCTGGTCTATATCTATTGCAACAACCACAAGCTAATGTTGTTGACAGATTTTCTACTTTCTCAAATACCAACTTAGTAATAAACTCAAAATTCCATCTCTGGCATTGTAGATTTGGCCACCCATCATTAGCTAGATTGCAAGTTCTTTCTAAATCAATTCTAGATGTTGCTTTTCCAAATAAAGAGATACATACAAATCATTGTTCTGTATGTCCCTTAGCAAAACAGAAAAGATTGTCATTTCATACTCATAATTACAATGCTAGCTCTCCTTTCCAATTACTGCATTGTAATATATGGGGGCCTTTCTCAATCCCTACCCATGATGGATTTAGATACTTTCTAACAATAGTTGATGATCATTCAAGGTCGACATGGGCATATCTCATGAAGTTAAAGTCAGATGTGAGGAACATTTTCACTTAATTTTACAATTTGGTTTTTACACAGTTTAAAGAAAAAATTCAGTGTGTAAGAACCGATAATGGTCTAGAGTTTAACATGTTAGATTTCTTCTCTTCAAAAGGAATTATCCATCAAAAATCTTGTGTGGAAACACCATAACAAAATTCCATAGTAGAAAGAAAACACCAACATCTTCTCAATGTAGCTAGAGCCTTGAGATTTCAATCAAATGTGCCTTTACATTTCTGGGGTGAATGTATACTCACAGCCACATATATAATAAATAGGATTCCTTCTCCTATTTTAAATAATAAATCACCTCATGAAGTTTTATATGGAACTAGTCCTTCATATACAAACTTAAAAGTTTTTGGTTCATTATGTTATGCTTCAACACTCACTCAAAACAGATCTAAGTTTGACTCTAGAGCTAAAAAATGTATATTCATAGGATATCCTTTCGGCACAAAAGGATACAAATTGTTTGATCTTGAGACAAACTCATTTCTGATTTCTAGAGATGTTGTGTTTCATGAAACAGTTTTTCCATTTTTTTTTTATCTAAAATCCTCTTATGCTCCAACTCAAGTTGTAATACCAAAATACATTCTAGAAACAGTATCTACTACAAATAGATAGCCCACAAACCAATTTGAGTTTCATCAGCCTGAAACAGTACCTCAATTTGAGCCTACCATCATTGATTTACCAAATATTATCTCTTCAAACACACCAAATCAGTTCAATATTCAAGATGAAACTCAATTTCCTCACTTGAGAAAATCTACTCGACAGCATAAAGCTCCTGGATATTTGCAAAACTATCATTGCAATCTTGCAACCTCTACCTCTAACATATCTCCTGAGGGTATGCTCTGTAAGCAAGTACTCCTTACAACATTTCTGATTTTATCTCTTACTCAAAATTGTCATCCTCACATTGAGCCTTCAGTATATCCATTTCATCTCAAATAGAACCAGAATTTTATCATCAAGCTATCCATCATCCTCATTGGAGAGAAGCTATGTCCCTTGAACTAGCTGCTCTAGAATCCAATCAAACTTGGACACTCACTGAACTCCCACCAAATAAAATTCCAATTGGTTGTAAGTGGATATAAAATTAAATATAAAGCTGATGGTTCAATTGAGAGATATAAGGGAAGGCTAGTAGCAAAAGGATATACTCAAAGAAAGGGTCTTGATTTTTTTGAAACCTTTTCTCCCGTGGCTAAATGGTGACAGTAAGTAGGGATGAGCATCGGTCGGTCCGGACCGAGAAAACCGGAACGGAGCGGTCATTTTGAATTCGGTCCGGTCCGGTCCGATCTAATTTTTTTTGGATCGAATGAGTTCGGTCCGGTCCACGATCCAGCTGTTTTTCGGACCGGACCGGACCGAATATATTCTATATATTTTTTATATATTTTTTATATATAATTATACTATATTATAATTAAGTATAGACCATTAATACTATTATATATTTATATAGTTATACTAATAGTTATATTAGTTGTTATATTAGTTTAGTTATACTATATTATAGTGATTTATTATAAGTTATAACTATATTATATATTAGTATAAGTTATAATGATTTAGTATAGTTAAAAGTATAGACTATAGACTAAAGTTATACTTATACAATTATACTTATACTAATATTACTAATATATAGCTATAGTCTATACTATATTACTAATAGTCTAATACTTTATACTAATACTATTATATAATTATAATTTATACTAATCATTATAAGTCTATCACTATATATATTTAGTATCAATGTATTAATATATTCTTTAATGTATTACTAATATTATTAAGTATTAAGTGTTATAGTATAAATTATAATATATGTATAATTTATAAATTTATAATAGTATGTATAATTAAATATTTTATTCTTATTTATAATAGTATGTTAACTATGTATCTTTCTTAATTATGGATATAATATATATGGATAATTAAATTATTCATGCTTATTGCTTCATATACAAAATGTTAAAAGTTGTATATGGCTCATTATGCATTAACATACTTTAAGTTAGTAATAAAGTAATAATTAACATCATCAATAATGTAATTTTTATCTAATTTATTATCATTGACTATATAAAATATTTTTTTATTGAGTTTGTTATATAATCCACATTAATAAGTCACTTAGTTTAATTTAGTATTGTAAATAATTTTTTTTTTTAATTGATTTAAAAAAAAAAAAAAAAAAAAAAAAGAGGCTGGACCGAATGGACCGAACCGGATCGGACCGGACCGAAAGCTACCGGTCCGGTCCGGTCCAATTGATGGACCGAAAACTTTCGATCCATCGCCGGACCGGACCATGTGCAGCCATAACAGTAAGATATTTTTTATCATTGGCTGCAATACATGGTTGGTGTCTTATTCATTTTGATGTAAACAATGCCTTTCTATATGGAGACTCAGATGAGGATGTTTACATGAAATTACTACCTGGCTATCTTCAAAAGGGGGACACTAGAGTGTGTAAATTGTAAAAGTCACTCTATGGCCTAAAACAGGCTTCTCGGCAGTGGAATTCTAAGTTCACTGCAACCCTACTTCAACTTGGTTTCCAACAGTCCAAGTCAGACTACTCCTTATTCACTAGGCAAAAAGAAACTAAATTTGTTGCTTTATTAGTATATGTAGATGATATACTTTTAGCTAGCAGCAACATGGTAGCTGTGGAGTCTATTAAAACTGCTCTTAATGATCAGTTTAAATTGAAGGATCTTGGACCTGTCTAGTATTTCTTGGGTATGGAAATTGCTAGAAGTAAACAAGGCATTTCCATATGCCAAAGAAAGTATGCATTGGAGTTAATAGAGAGTGCTGGTTTACTTGGCTCCAAACCAAAAAATTTTCCTATGGATACTTACTGTAAACTCAGCAAGGAAGATGGAGAATTAATAGAAGATAGCACAAGTTATAGAAAGCTTATTGGAAGATTATTGTATCTTACCAATACACGACCATACATTACCTTTTCTGTGCATCATCTAAGCCAGTTTCTTGATCAACCCCGTGTGCCACACATGCAAGCTGCTATGAGAATCTTGAAATACATTAAAAAAGCTCCAGGACAAGGCCTTTTTTTTCATCATCTTCTTCCATTCAATTAAAAGCTTTTGCTGACTCCAATTGGGCTAGCTGCTCTGACACAAGAAGATCAGTTTCTTGTTTATGTGTATTCCTTGGAGATTCACTTGTATCTTGGAAATCAAAGAAGCAGAAAACTGTGTCTAGGTCATTTGCTGAAGCCGAATACAGATCCATGGCATGTGCAGTATGTGAAATCACTTGGCTTCTTTCTCTACTTTCAGACTTGCATCAAACACTTTCCAAGCCTTCCCTATTATTCTGTGATAACCAAGCTGCTCTACATATTGCTACCAACCCAGTGTTCCATGAAAGAACAAAGCATATTGAGTTAGATTGTCACGTCATAAGGGAGAAAATACAAGCTGGCATCATTCAAACTTTACTTGTATCTTCTGCTCATCAAGTTGCAGACATTCTAACTAAACCATTGGGTTTTAATGCTTTCTTTTCTCTTTGGTCCAAGATGAATGTGTATAATATATACAATTCATCTTGAGGGGGACTATTAGATAACTAATTCTATTAGTTAGTTATGATGTTTTTAACTTTATAGCCTTCAGTCTTTTACATATATAAAAGCAAAGTTGTACCTTCAGATACGATACAATAATACAATTCAGTTTTTCCTCTTCTCAGTCAATAATTTCATTTCATATCTTTCTAAGTTGTAACATCTATATATATATATGCAGCTTTATGGAGAGTGTAATTAATTAGAAGATGCATGCATAGACATGAATTGCAACATGCATGCATGGCAGCATTAATATTAGTAAATTAATTAATTCCACGTTAAATATTGCATGGGATCAGAAGGATGATAAAAATAATTAATTTGCAGCGAATGCTATATATACATTTGGATTGGACTTTAATTATATAAAGATTTCAAGATATCCAACTGATCATCTATGTAATATTAATGACTAGAAGTGATTATTTTGGAGTATAAACATTTTATTTGGCTCAACTTTTCCTCGAATCAAGATTCAAGACGGAGATTGCAATGCCCCTCCCAATCTCACAATGAGTCGAGAAGTGTAAATATATATATATATATATATAAATATATATATTATATGTAGATGATAAAGGTGAAGGATCATGTGTATTTAGTATCAAGTACGTACTACTACTTCTGGTTGGAATATTTGTTAGTCCTTTTTAGAATATTGTGATTCGGACATGTAAAAAATAACGTGGAATCTGAGTACTGTTTAAATATAATTATCTCTCTTTTTTTATTAGAATTTAACAAACGTTGAAGAGGTACTACTTACGTACTGGGCATCATGATCAGTTTTAAACGTAACTTGGATATTACTTTCCTCTGCAAACCTAACTTCAAATTAAGTAAAAAAGTCAGGTTTTCGTGACGAAAAAGACTTCCTTTTGGATTTTAACTCTTTTGATCTGGTAATCAGTTTTGGATAGTGCCCGCTGGCCTGCCGCCTGGTTATATTAATGAATTATAACTTTTATTTAAGAAAAATATTTTAACCACAAAAGTTAGGTACAAATTAATATAACTTGATATGATACGGCAGATTCTGAAGTTATTTTTGTTATAAAGTAGATCTAACAGATTTTATGAAATTACGTTAGTTTGTATATTTTTATATAATCTTTTTGTATCTGTAACAGTTTTTTTTTTAAATTATTATTTTGACTTTAATTTTTTTTTTTTTTATTTATTTTTTTTTTTTTTTTTTTGGAGAGATGGGGTGGTCTGGGTCCTAGAGGAAGACCCAAGTTTAAAAAGGGCCCAATTTTATGAATGCAATGGTTAGTTAATTAGGTTACTCCAAGTAGCCCTAAGTAATTGGTCTGCCATATAGACCAATAAGTTAATAACGCCATAGAGTAGTACCATTTCTTCAACTCATGTAATTGTTCTCTTTTCTTTTAACTTTGCCTAATCTCCCGTGCTCCCTCCTTATCACATTTATATATATTTGGGTTCAATTCCGCTATGCATAGTCGCTAAGCAGTAGGCTGACGTCGCAGTTGCTATTAAAAAAAAAAAAGCAAAAAATAAGTGCAGTGCATTTCGAATTCCCGCTTCACTTCTTCTCTTCTCATCTTCAGCCAAAAACTTTCTTCGGTGAATTGTGCTTCTAATCAACAACAAAACATCACCAAAGTACTAAACCGCCATCAAATCAAGTAAAGGAAGAAAAGAACATCCCATATGGTAAACTTATATATTGTTAATTATTACAGAGATAGAGAGAGAGAGAGAGAGAGAGAGAGAGAGAGAGAGAGAGGTGGCTTACAGAGCATACGGAGTAGGTTGTGGCTTTGGGTTATGCTTGCGGAGATAATGGCGGCACTTGTTTCTCGACTTCTATCTCCCCTATGCTTTCTTTGTAGCCGTGTTAACAAGGAAGACTACGTAACGATGTGGCTGAAGACGAAGGCGTCGATTTGTGATCTCAGACTTCCATCAGGCGGCTAAGGGAGGCGGGTTCGAGGGGAGAGACATGCTATCGAGGTTTCTTCGATGCTTCCAAGAGATGGACTTGCCGTCCCCTAAAAGGATCGAGAGAGGGAGTTCTTGAGGCAGAGAGGAAATGCACAGAGGGAGGGAAAAAAAAATTGAGGGAAGCTTCGTGGAGTGAAACAGTTAGTTTCAATGGCATTTTGCCACATCATCAGCCGCTTACGCAGCGTTTACCTAGGTTGACTGAACGTAGAATTTCTCATTTGGGTTAACCTATGAATAATTATTCACGGTAGATTTAGGTTATGTTTAGATGTCAAGATTATCTCAACTCATATCAAATTAATTATTAATGAAATCCACTGCTTTTTCAACTTTTTATAAAAAATTAAATTCATTTCAATCTACTTCATACATTTAAATACATATCTCAATCTATTTACATTCAAATAAATTTCAATAGGATTTATAAAAATTACTTTTTACAAATCATCTAAAATTAACGAAATATCCAACCGCAACAAGCTACTTACAAGTAGCTAGGAATATAAACAAATCCCTTATTAATCAGTCTCATTACAGTTATAAGAAAATAAAATAAAATATTTTTCAATACTTGTTGCTATAATAGGTTTCTACGTCAATGACGTGTTTTGTCAGTAGTGGGATTAAGGCAGGTAGATTTTGGAGATAGTGAAAGTCGTTTCTTTCATTATTATAATTGTTTTAAATTTTTATATAAAATATAATAAATAATTTAATTTTTTAAATTTTAAAATAATATTATTATTATTAAAAAATAATATTTTATTTAACTTTTAAATTTTATCTAAAACTATTTCATCACATCTCATTATCTAAACCGCACATTTATCTTCTATCATAAACGCACTAGATATATAGTCACAAATAAATGATTGTGAGGTGATTAATAAAAAACCTTAGACTTTTCAATTTGCAAACATATAATCCTCTAGCTAGAAATTTGTTTGGATATAGAAATTATTTCACCTCATTTCATTTAAATATCTCATTTCATTATTACAATTTTTTTAAAATTTTTATATAAAATATAATAAATATTTTAATTTTTTTAAATCTCAAAATAATAATAATATTAAAAAATAATATTCTAATAATATTTTATTCAATTTATTTAAAATCATCTCATCTCATCTTATCATCCAAATAATACCGAAGATAAAAGATGATGGACCGTCAACTTCTCACCTACCTCGTCGCTAGAGACTCTTTGATCAACACGGAAAACCATTTATTCATATATTAGACTATTTTGTTATGACAAAGAGAAAATCCGTGCACTCAAGCCTTTGCTCTTAATCATGGGATACTTATCATCAAATTAGGAATAAATACATTGACTTAAATTGAAGCGTACCAATAATCTTAGTTATTAGTTTCGGATAACAATTTAACCACGTAATATATACGTGTGAAGAAATTGAAATTAAACATGATCTCTATTGTTATAGGATCCAGATTTCTTTAGTGAGAAAGAGATAGAGAGGTAAAATTAATTTTATAATATTTATTAAACATTTAATGAAGTTATAAAATTCATAAAGACAATTAAGTTTAGACAATAATTAAACAGATATAATTATTATACGGCAAAAATCGCTTACAACTTTTGTAGTAGTGCTCAATATTCAGTGAATAATAACATTATAAAAAAAAAGAAATTATATTTATAGTCATGAACGTGCGAGCTGTCCACTCTTCTTGAAAAAGTGAATAAATATTAAATATTAAATATTTATGAGTCAAAGATGGCAAACTTGAAGTGCTGAAACAGTCTAACAAATTCACTATGAAAACAAAAAGGCGATTAACTTATAATAAACAAGTATTTCTTTGATCAAGCCTAACTCATTTTATCTATTTTAATTAATAATTTTTGTGCGGACATGTGGTTTGGAGGAATGAATCAGATCAAAGCAGTTTGGATGATGATTCCAGTATGTATCATGTGATGTTTGTGGCAAGAACGTAATGCGCAGACATTTGAAGA
The DNA here is from genome assembly GCA_003123785.1 of Pterocarya stenoptera. NCBI lineage: Eukaryota > Viridiplantae > Streptophyta > Magnoliopsida > Fagales > Juglandaceae > Pterocarya > Pterocarya stenoptera. Next base: position 164,779 of record QEOT01003928.1, read on the forward strand.
CAAGAAGAGAACGCTAGAGAAATTGTTAACATCATTTTATAGCACTCTTTGTACTTGAGCTATTGCTATTGATTTTAACAGCAAAGCCTTTCATAATTTTCTTGTCTCTCTCACATCTTCTTAGTTAGGGCTCTCTATTGTACATACTGGGCTAGACTTATTCTTTGAGCAATATAATTTTCTTATTTATAAAAAAAATAATAATAATAATGTTTGCGATATAATATGATAAATGCTTTAGTAATAAAAAAATTCTATAAAAATAAATTCATAAATTGACGTGATCCGATGTAATTATTTATCGATTGTTTTGGTGTTCAGGAATTCGTGAGATACAATGCATTTATATTTTCTTAAAAACAAAAAATCAATATTTCTAAGGATAAGTGTTAGTTTGTGACACCTGTTTAGTCATTTCTCATGAATATAATATGTGGACTTTGTAATATTAAATACTACTCGTGAACATTATGGACACGAACATAAATGTTATAATTAGATCCACCTATCATGTTTATCTTTGTCCAAAATATAAAAAGTATTTAGGACATAGATTTGTAAGAAATACTAATAAATACAGGATTGGACCATATTTTTTCCTTAATTATTTTTAGTTTTTCTAAAGTCTCCTGAAATTATTTGCGGTTAGATCGTTCATCTTTTGTAATTATGCATTTTTTTCCTTCTTTTCTACATTTTTCATAGCTGCTTAAGAATTCAATTGTGAGTTAAAAATTCTTCTCATCAGTTACTATTCACTACCACACACCCTATGAAAAATACTCTCACATCTTATAAAAAAAGATATAAAATGTGAAATTAAATAGTGACTGATGCATAAAATTACTCTCTCAAAATATATAGGAAGCGTCAAAATTTATCGGTGAAATCTCTCATATTTATCATAAATTTGTACGTGTTGAAACATCCTAGCGTTGCCTCTCCTCTGTGATCTCTTTTGTGAGGGCATGGGTTGATTATGGGCTTGTAAGCCCAGGAAAATATGTACCATTATCGAGGGTTCCTTAATCCTTGGACCCCATTTAGCTGTGAATGGAAAGTCTTGACCTTTTGAGTTCATTCATGAGGCTCGATTTGGATAGAGTTGAAATGAGATGCATTGATATTAAAGTTAAAAAGTTATATAAAATATTATTATTATTTTGAGATTTGAAAATTTTGAATTATTTATTATATTTTATATAAATATTTCAAAAATATTATAATAATAAAATGAGCTGAAATAAAATAAAATGCTCTCACTGTTCAAACGAAGCTGACCTTTTGAGTTCATTCCCTTGTACATACTTCCTTCCCTTGTGCATACTTAGGCCTCGTTTAGACACTTTAGGACATATTTTGGTAATGAAATGATATGAGAATTCTATAAATAGCAATGAAATTGTTTGTAAATAATAAAAAAATATTATAAAGTTAAAAATTTGTTTGAATATTATTTTTGAATGTTTAAAATTTGAAAAAATTAGATTATTTTTTATATTTTGTTTGAAAATTTGAAAACATTGTAATAATTAGATGAAAAATTTGAAGATATGAAATTAAAAAAATATTTTGTATTTTACTAATGTTTGGGAAGGAAATATATGAGAATGGAAAATGCTAACTTGCCCTATGGTTTTGCCCCCTCATTTTGACTGCTAGTGTATTTTTATTTTTTATTTCTACTTAATGATTAAGAAAGTGATTAATAATGAACTTGTAAATTTTAAAAAAAATATATATTTAAAAACGTTTAAAAATAACAAAAAAAAAAAAAAAGAAGAGAAAAATGCAATTTGTACTAGGTACATGCCAGCGGCTTAGTAGTAGGATCCAAAAAATATAGCCTTCTACGAGTGACGTTCGTGCATTTCCGTCCAAGTTCGTAGTATCACTCTTATGGGAGTCCTAGTTTGCTTTTCATAGTAATATTAACTGAGTAATGTTAAATACAGCCATGTGTTGTGTAAGCGTCGTACACTTCTTTAATAAAAGAGTGAGATCTATTATAAAAAAAATAATAATAATAATTTTTTTATGTAGATCTCACATTTATTCCTTTTTTTTCAAATGAGTATGCATTACTTGTATATTCCATTACTGTAAATATTATTTCTCACAAGCGGAAATCTTTTGATAGTTGATAGGTTGATATAGTGCTTATTGTGATCAACTTCTTATTTGTAGCCATAGGCATTACAAACATTCCCCAATAATCAACATTACCTTTAGAAGTACTAGATCAACAAACTAATTTTATAAAATTATCGTGACATGATATTTTATAATCGGAGATACCATATTAAGATGCGTGTAAGTTTATTCTTTCTAGAGACCAATTTGTGTATGAAGTATTTTCCACGTCAACAAAATCATTATAATCATCCAAATCCTATCAACAAAATCATTTGTTCCAAGGTTTCACACTCCAAAAAAATAAAATCTAGTGGAACTACAAAACTGTTTGAGGACTTTTGTATTCATTCAAACAATAGGTTTAAATTTGTATACCATTTGGAACTTGAGACTCATAAGTCATAAATCTTCTAGAATTTTGCAGTTTTTAATTGGTAGATTCTGACTCATTATTTTACAACCAGTAAGATAATTTATAAGGTTTGAATAGTAAGATGAAATGATTTTAAATGAGTTAGAATAAAATATTATTTTTTAATTTTATTATTATTTTATAATTTTAAAAAATTAAATTATATATTATATTTTACATAAAAATTAAAAAAATTATAATAATGAGATGAGATAATTTTTTTATCTAAAAAAACCTGAATCGAAAAATGTTACTTATCATTTTTACACTATATATATCAATGATTTATTATTTTTATCATTATATCTTAACATATATATTTACACATCAGTGTTTAAATAAAAATAAAAAGATAAAAACAACAAATCATATACAGATAATAAGTATAATTTTTCCATTCGAAATTATCAATCTTGTGTTTTATTTTATTTTCTTAATGGTCAAATATCAGACAAACTCGTCCAGTCAAAATCTGGAACGGCAGTAAGCTGGAAATGGAGGACAGGTATGCGCATGGCTGTAATCTGGGTACACCACAACCCACAAGTTTATGATATGGTCCAAACAGTTCATTTATGGGTACCAAATTCATCATCCCCACCAGTTTCACCAGCCCACTCTTCGTATTTATTTCAACCATTTACGTTTCTATCTCTGTTTACACGACATTAGAACACAGATGAGAAAAGAATTTGAGAGATGAAATCGAAGAGAACTAAGCATCTGGCTTTGTTAAGTAATCCCTTATGCTTCATATATATATAAAAAAAAAAAAAAAGTTATCCCTTATGCTTATAGTATTTTACAGTACAACAGGGAAACAAAAGTCCTCACAGATTCAGGACAGAAGCCCCACATATTACGAGTCATCTTCCCCACACCACCCCATTTTCCTTCTTCTCTTTCTTTTTTTTATAAGATTTATTTTCCATTTTCCATTACAGATTACAACACTAAAACTACCCATAAACAAACCCCCAACAATTACAGATGCTAAGGTATTACAAGAGCAAATATTATCTAATTCGCCTCCATAGTTCTCCAGTTTTGGATCAACCACCGTTTAAAAAAATACGGCCGGTTCAGATCCTGAAACTCGAGATTAAAGTAACGTAGGCGAAAGGTACAACACAGGGAAGATTTTAGAGAGAGATGGGAGAGAGAGAGAGAGTTTTCTTTCGGATGATCCGGAAACCAGGTTCTTCACCTGCTTGGAAATGGAACTCACACATCGAGCCTAAGCAACCGCCTCAGATCTCTGGTGGCCGAGTTGAGATGAGATAGGATGAAATGAAAGTTAAAAGTTAAATAAAATATTGTTAAAATATTATTTTTATTTTAGAATTTGAAAAAATTGAATTATTTATTGTATGTTATGTAAGAGTTTGAAAAAATTATAATGATTAAATTAGATAAGATGACTTGAGAAAATCTCTCAATCCACACAAGGCCTAAAAGATAGGCGCGTGTATGTATGTATGCATGTATTGATCTTCCCATGATTTGAACGTATGTAGAGAATCGAGACAAACTAATTAATTACACGTTCAACTAATTGATTGACGCCAGCAAACATGCATATCATGATGTCTAACCTTATTAGAGCATTAGTAGTAAACTCAACAAAGTTAAATTTTAGCCATAGAATAGATAAAGTGCAAACTAAGTGCAACAATGAGCTCAACAAATGAACAGTGATTTTAACTTCAGATTATATCACTAATCAAATTTGTTGAGCCAAAAGGCCCGGCCAAATATTAGTTTTAAACTAAAATATTATGTTTCTACTACTTGCTTCTCTCCCACACAAGTAGAAATGCATTATTTTCTGCTGCTTGCTTTTCACCCTAGGCCACCGTGATGACTTTGTAAGTATGAACTTTCAAGAGAATTTCTCTATATATATATTAAAATCTTAACTACGATTCCCAGTTTTACAACACTCGCTAACTCAACGAATACATGATGGAATATATGCCAGAGGTAAAATTCCTATTAATTTTCCAAGTAACAAAAATTTATAAGTAAAATAAATAAAGAATATCCACTATAATTAAAATAAAGAATTTACAAGAATAAATTACAATTAAAATTAAAATTAAAATAAATGAACAGTTCAAAATTAATATTTTAATAGAATAATGAAAGATTTGTTAAGCCTGTTATTTGATATTATTGAAAAGTTACTAGCTAAATTTGTAAAAATGAATTTCTTAGTCAAATTTTGGTCAAAATTTGTTGAGCTCACTACTAGTGCTCTTATAAAGAGGGAAACTACATGAATAACAACGTAAGAAGAAGAAGAAGACGACATAACCATACACAAATTTCCTTAGGTTTTTCTGATCATCAGGGTGTTTCTCCATGCACAAACCACAAGAAAGAAGAAATATTCAACCATACACAAACGTCCTTAATTAGATTTTTCTCTAGGATATTATTTCTCCACAAATTAAAGCACAAGCGAACTGAAAATCCTGTGAAGATTTACAAGTTACAACCTGATCACGCCATGCAACAAATTAAGTACGTATCTTATCAAACCTTATATATAAACATAGGAATTTATATATATACCCGAAAACAAGGCAACAAGGTAAAAGAAAACCAAGCTCGAACTTAATTCTTTAGACTTCCGTTAAGGATACTTCTCCGCCAGTAGACTTGGAATCCTATGAAGACTCAGTACTACTTATAGGGTATCCGATTCCATGGCGCTTGTAAGGAAAAGCCATGAAAACCACACTCGACGCCACACCAACAACAGGAGGCAACACCTTGAGCAAAGTTTTCTCGGTGGAAGCCGACACCGGATAGAAGCACCCCACAGTATTTTGATCCAAAAGCACGACGACTCCAAACACAGACACCGTAAAGAAGGCATGAACAAAGTCGGCAAACCGAAGCTTATAGGCCGACAAGTCGACGTTCTTGGACGCCGTTGAGGGCCAAAGACCCTTCAACGTTGCAATCCCACAGTAGGTTTTCTTGTCATCTCCGACATAACTGTCGGTGAAAGTACAAAAGAAGCAAGTCAGACCACAAAGACCAACGAGGATGGAGGTGGGGAACTTGAACTTGAAGGTGTTGCAGTTGCCATAGTTGGATAAGGTAGGGCTGAGGAACTGGTACATGAAGACTGTCCCCGTCGGGAGGAGCCTCACTAGGTTTCCAAGACCTGATAATGTTTGCTCTTTGATGGTTTTCTCGCTGGAGCTTTCCTTAGACTTGGATGCACCCATGGATATCGATATGAGTGTAATTTTTTGGTGGGATTATTCTTGGGGATGATTGCCGGAGGATATATAAGAAACGAAGTGTTTAATTCTCTACGTTATGGGAGCTAGCTAGCTTTGCAACTAGCAACGAATTGCTTCGTCATGGCTATTTATAGAGCCCCATGTACAAAGAGCTGGCTTGCTTGTACGTAAAACAGATCGAAGAGATTAGGATAGGATTGCTTGTACTTTTGTAAATTAGGTGAATGCAGGGTTTCACTTTCATCCCAAGTACAAGCTAATTTTAGCATTTCTTGAAAATTCAATTTCTACCGTTCTAAAATCTCAGAGACGGCCAGTTAGTTTTGACTAATCTTGATTGAAAAATACCTGATTTTTTTCCCCCGGGAGCCAGTACGAATCTAATTAGTCTAAGCATGTGCTTAATTAGTACTTGATGAAACGTGTGAGGAAACCCATAATATTTCTAGTCAATTGGTTAATTACAAATAAAAGTAATCATATAAATATATATATATAATTATATAATATAAACTCGTCATGACTACGTGTAACATAATTAGTTGAAATTAAGTAGCAAATTAATAATTAGCTCCCATTTAGATTTTTTATTCCAAAGAATGCTCAAAGAAGGGATATGGACGCGTACGTGTTAGTTCTTTCTCTCCTCAAAAGTTGTAATATATATTAATGACTAGAAGTGATTATTTTGGAGTATAAACTTTTGATTTGGCTTCAACTTTTCCTCGAATCAAGATTCAAGACGAAGATTTGCCCCTCCCAATCTCACAATGAGTCGAGAAGTGTATATATATATATATATATATATATATTTGATAAAGGTGAAGGATGTATATTTAGTATCATGTACATACTACTACTTCTGGTTGGAATATTTGTTAGTCCTTTTTAGAATATTGTGATTCGGACATGTCAAATATAACGTGCATGGAATCTGAGTACTGTTTTAAATATAATTATCTGATCTCTTTTTTTATTAGAATTTAACAAACGTTGAAGAGGTACTACTACGTACGTACGTCTGGGCATCTTGAATTTTAAACGTAACTTGGACATTACTTTCCTCTACAAACCTAACTTCAAATTTATAAGTAGAAAAGTCAGGTTTTCGTGAAGAAAAAGACTTCCTTAATTGTCATGACTACGTGTAATGTAATTAGTTTAAATTAATTAATGCACATTGTACAATAAATTAAGTAGCAAATTAATAATTAGTTCCCATTTAGGTTTTTTATTCCAAAGAATGCTCAAAGAAGGGATATGGACGCGTGTTAGTTGATCTTTCTCTCCTCAAAAGTTGTAATCTATTAATTATGACTTATGAGGGCAAAATCAGAAATATATGCTCTATTTCATAACTAAATTCCCGGTGCAAAGATGTAATCTTCAGTTTTACGTAATTGACTTGTGAAGAAGCTGTAGTAGTACTGTAATTCACCACTCGGATAAGAAGAAGTCAGTGATCATAGATGAGTCAGATCATGCCAATAGTTCGATCGGCAGCTGCATACATATATATATATATATATATATGTAGCTTTAATACTCCCTTAAACTATGATTAGACCATATTAATACCCTAACTAAACCATCCCACATGTCATTAAGAAAAATGGCATAACAAGCCCAAACCATACTTTAATCGGTTTTGTGCATTGCCCTTTGTAATGCTTGGACGGTTTTGCCCTTGAGCCCAACACTTTTGTAGTTTATCCTCAAGGGTAATATGGTCCTTAAACACCTCATGAGACCTTCCCAAAGTCAGTTTCAGCCTTGGACATAATTACTCGCACAAACCAATTCCTTGAACCAAACCGGGTGCACCTTGATTTAGTTTGTGTTGTAACAGATTGAGTCAAGTTTAAACCAGCCTCCTGCCATGGTTTGCACCACCACGCCACGCCACCTTCTTCTCCACCTAATCACCAAGAAGTTCCATGACCATCATGAAGGATTTTCACTCATTTTTGCTGCCCAAAAACATCCAAGGCCGAACTGATTTTCTGTCACCACAAAACCACCTCCATCCACCGATTTACAAGGGTTGTTTGATGGTTTTTCTGCCACTCAAATGATGCACCACGACCATATCTGCCTTCTAGGATTAATGTAGCAACTGTGGAGAGGGAATCATGGTGGCTTTAGGCCACTATTCTCCCTGCACAAGCTAACCTAAGCTCATGCAAGCAAATCTGAAAATTTTTCAGATTTGAGCACTTCCCACTTCACCCAATCACCAAGCACCCAAGCCAACGCCTCTCACCCTTTGGCCTCATATAAATATTTTCCTCCCATTCACATTTCATTCACACCACAGTTTCAACCTCTTAGAGATCAGAAGAGTGCACACCAAGTGAGTTTTGGTGAGTTCTTGAGTGTTCTTGTGTAAGGCAATCCAGAGTGCTTGGAAGGCCACAAAATTTGTAAATTTTCATGCTTTTGATCTTAGCTAGCATTTCAAGCTTTGTTTCTAAGAGTAGGTACGAAATTTGGCTAAACTTTGAGAAGGTTATGATGCTTAATGCAAAACCGGGTCAATTAAAGGAAGGTTTAAATGATTGAATGTTTTAAATAGAAATTTAGCTATGGCATGTACTAAGTATGATTTTATATAATCTATCATTATCCTAACATGATTATGGAAGGTTAAATTTGTGGTAAGAAGCATACCATGATAGGTTTTGAATCTATATTATTTTGATTATGGAACAGCTCATAGCGGGCACAAAGGTTGTTCAACAGGGAAAACACCTTCATCTTGTCAGCAACTGGCCGTCCGATTGAAGCCAAGCTATTGCAAAAGCCCTTGAAGGTTTAGAGGTGATCAACAAAGGGCGTCGTGGGTGTTGAGTAAGGTGAAACTCTCGCTCTTGAGAGTCATGGGCATAAGCTGCCTTGAGGGCCACCCAGACTTGCTGGGCGGAGTCCAAGCCCACGATGAGGACAAGTGCCTCTTTCAAGAGAGTGCCAATGATCCACCCTCTTAGTAAGCCATCAAATTTGCACCACTGAAGGTAATCTAGTGTTTGATCTGGTTTACTCGAGCCTAATGCTCCATCAAAAGGGCTATCAAATTCTATAGGGGTAGAGTCCTCACGGAGGAGTTGATCGACTAGATCTTGGCTCATCTTGGCTCTCAGCCGAGGCTGGGAGTTGCTTACGCTAGAGAGGGTAATTGTTGTTGTTGATTCGTACAGTAACAAAGTTACCCATGTTGAAAGCAATGGTGGCTATGGAGAAAGACTCTCTTCACTCTCACTAATTTGCATGTCATAAAACAAATTTCATATCAAACTTAGAAAAAATTAGAGCATCACTAAGTCTGTAGATCAGGTAATTCTTATTGGGAATAAGATACCTAATTGATTTCAATATCTTGTTCAGGGGTTTGTATTTAATAACTAGGTGAGAAATCTCTCTCTCAATCTTAGCATTTTTCTGAACTTAGAAAGCGGTACAAGACTAAGGTGACTTACTGTGCCTAATAATATTTTTAGCAAACAAATCATAGATTTCATTTTTGAAAAATTTTCAAGTCTCGTTGTTCATTTTTGCAAATCATAGAAATATTCTTTTCAGAAAAGTATTTAACAATATACATATATATATCTCCTTCGGTATTAAATCTACAGGCTAGCCAAACATCTCCTTCTAGACTCAATTCTTATCGTGAGTTAAAGCCAAAAACATAAAAAGAGTTCCTATTAAGGCTGCATGAGAACCATGGTCGGACTCATGGGCATACGCTGCCTTGAGGGCCACCCAGACTTGCTGGGCTGAGTCCAAGCCCACAACGAGGACAAGTGCCTCTTTCGAAAGAGTGCCAATGATCCACCCTCTTAGTAAGCCGTCAAATTTGCGCCACTAAAGGTAATCTAGTGTTTGATCTGGTTTACTCGCGCTTGATGCTCCATCGAAAGGGCTATCAAATTCTAGAGGGGCACAGTCCTCACGGAGGAGTTGATCGACTAGATCTTGACTTCCAACCAAGGCTAGGAGTTGCTTACGCTAGAGAGGGTAATTGTTGTTGTTGATTCGCACAGTAACAAAGTTACCCACGTTGAAAGCAATGGTGGCTATGGAGAAAGACCCTCTTCACTCTCACTAATTTGCATGTCATAAATCAAATTTCATATCAAATTTAGAAAGAATTGAAACATCACCAAGTCTATAAATCAGGTAATTCTGATTGGGAATAAGATACCTAATTGATTTCAATATCTTATTCAAGGGTATGTAATTAATAACTAGGTGAGAAATTCTCTCTCAATCTCAGCATTTTTCTGAACTTAGAAAGTGGTACAAGACCAAGGTGACTTACTGTGCCAAATAATATTTTTAGCAAGCAAATCATAGATTTCATTTTTGAAAAATTTTAAAGTCTCGTTGTTCATTTTTGCAAATCATAGAAATATTCTTTTCAAAAAAGTATTTAACAATATATATATCTCCTTCGGTATTAAATCTACAGGCTAGCCGGACATCTCCTTCTAGACTCAATTCTTATCGTGAGTCAAAGCCAAAAACATAAAAAGAGTTCCTATTAAGGCTGCATGAGAACCATTGTCGGACTCATGGGCATAAGCTACCTTGAGGGCCACCCAGACTTGATGGGCGGAGTCCAGGCCCACTACGAGGACAAGTGCCTCTTTCGAAAGAGTGCCAATGATCCACCCTCTTGGTAAGTCGTCAAATTTGCGCCACTAAAGGTAATCTAGTGTTTGATCTGGTTTACTCGAGCCTTATGCTCCATCAAAAGGGCTATCAAATTCTAGAGGGGCACAGTCCTCATGGAGGAGTTGATCGACTAGATCTTGGCTCCCAACCAAGGCTAGGAGTTGCTTACGCTAGAGAGGGTAATTGTTGTTGTTCATTCGCACAGTAACAAAGTTACCCACTTTGAAAGCAATGGTGGCTATGGAGAAAGACTCTTCACTCTCACTAATTTGCATGTCATAAATCAAATTTCATATCAAACTTAGAAAGAATTGAAGCATCACCAAGTCTATAGATCAGGTAATTCTTATTGGGAATAAGATACCTAATTGATTTCAATATCTTGTTCAGGGGTTTGTAATTAATAACTAGGTGAGAAATCTCTCCCTCAATCTCAGCATCTTTCTGAACTTAGAAAGCGGTACAAGACCAAGGTGACTTACTGTGCCATATAATATTTTTAGCAAGCGAATCATAGATTTCATTTTTGAAAAATTTTAAAGTCTCGTTGTTCATTTTTGCAAATCATAGGAATATTCTTTTCAGAAAAGTCTTCAACAATATATATATATATCTCCTTCAGTATTAAATCTACAGGCTAGCCGGACATCTCCTTCTAGACTCAATTCTTCTCGTGAGTTAAAGCAAAAAACATAAAAAGAGTTCCTATTAAGGCTGCATGAGAACCATTGTTGTCTAAGACTCATGGGCATACGCTGCCTTGAGGGCCACCCAGACTTGGTGGGCGAAGTCCAAGCCCACGACTAGGATAAGTGCCTCTTTCAAGAAAGTTCCAATGATCCACCCTCTTAGTAAGCCGTCAAATTTGCGCCACTGAAGGTAATCTGGTGTTTGATTTGGTTTACTCGAGCTTAATGCTCCATCAAAAGGGCTATCAAATTCTAGAGGGGCAAAGTCCTCACGGAGGAGTTGATCGACTAGATCTTGGCTCATCTTGGCTCTCAACCAAGGCTAGGAGTTGCTTACGCTAGAGAGGGTAATTTTTGTTGTTGATTCGCACAGTAACAAAGTTACCCCCGTTGAAAGCAATGGTGGCTATGGAGAAAGACTCTTCACTCTCACTAATTTGCATGTCATAAATCAAATTTCATATCAAACTTAGAAAGAATTGAAGCATCACCAAGTCTATAGATCAAGTAATTCTTATTGGGAGTAAGATACCTAATTGATTTCAATATCTTGTTCAGGGGTTTGTAATTAATAACTAGATGAGAAATCTCTCTCTCAATCTCAGCATTTTTCTGAACTTAGAAAGCGGTACAAGACCAAGGTGACTTACTATGCCTGATAATATTTTTAGCAAGCAAATCATAGATTTCATTTCTTGAAAAATTTTAAAGTCTCGTTGTTCATTTTTGTAAATCATAGGAGTATTCTTTTCAGAAAAGTCTTCAACAATATATATATATCTCCTTCGGTATTAAATCTACAGGCTAGCCGAACATCTCCTTCTAGACTCAATTCGTATAATGAGTTAAAGCCAAAAATATAAAAAGAGTTCCTATTAAGGCTGCCTGAGAACCATTGTTGGCTAGCTCTGGGGTGAAGGGAGTAGCTTCAAGCCTCTCCTCCTTTACACCCTCTCCTCTACCACTATCAGTGTAACTGGTCTAGTTTGATTTGATTTTGTGCATTTTTTAAAACTGAACTGATATACACTGGTTTTGAAAATTTAAAAACTGATATCGGACTAATCATTCACTACCAAAACTAGAACTTTTGATTTTTCTGGTTTTGGTCCAATTTTTTCTATTTTATGTATTATCTATGTTAGTAATAATATGATATTTACATATACTAAACTATTAGTCTATTTATATTATAATATAAGTACGTTATTTTATAATAATTAACACATACTGGTATACTATTGAATTTAACTATACTCTATATAAGTTCTAGACTTTTTATATGAATATATTTGATCAAATGTGTAAAAATGTATTTACAAAAAGAATACATGTATATTAGATAATTTATTATGCCAAAAATGTATTTATCATTGATATATATATATATATCAAAAGTAAGTTTATATTAATAAATTAATATTAATGTTTATGTTTAAGATTAAATTTTTTATATTATATTAATTTTATATTATAAGATTAAAACTTATATGTTATATTAAATGCTATATTAAAAATTATAAGATTAATTCTATGTTATATCATATGTTATATTAACTTTATGTCTCTGCTCGAGATGATTATTCAAGAAAACGACAAATGACTTTGTACATATCATTCACGAGTTGGTACTGTTCATGTATTATTAAAATTACTGTTTGTACATTTTCACACGTTGGTACTGTTCATGTATTATTAGAGTTATTGTTTTGCACTGTTTTAGTGTCTATATGTAGGAGTTTGTAAGCAAGGAAAGGCATTCGGAATTTCCTCATCTGAAGTTTTTCCCTCTCTCGTCCAAATCTTTAGTCCTTCTAAATCTCCCAAGCCTCTCTTCCTCTCTTTTGTAAACTAACTTTCCTTTCTTTCTTCATGTTTTCTGCCCTCAACTCTTCTGAGAATTAGACTTCTTGTAAGTATTATGTCTTTAATGAAGATGATTTTGTATATTTCTTTTATCTTATTTATTTTATCATGCATATGGTCGGTTATACCGCCTTCCTTAATTGTTCTCATGCATATGGCTGGTTATACCGTCTATTATTATTATTAAGCATTTATTACTAGCTATATATATATTAATTATATTATATTACCTATATATATATTACTTGGAATTTACGTCTTTGGTATGGATCCTATATACTATGGTTAAAGAATGTGACCCTTTCATCATGTTATAACCGTTTGTTTTAATATTTAATGTTAAGGCATGTAATATATTAGTATTAAATAATGAAAGAGAATAATTTGGATAACAATTTAAATAAACTGGACTTTGGAACAAGCTAGATTCTACAATGCCAAGTAATGAATTATGAAAATTATAGTGTCTTCCATCTCTTAGACAGAGTAATATTGAGGTGTTTAATCCATTTCTAGTGAGTAGTTTTATAGCAACTTGTATTAATCCAATATGTATGAAAGAGTATTTCTATTCTTTGTGATGCTTGATAGCTTCTCTTATTAATAATTGTAACGATTCATAATCATTATTTAAGCTAATAGTTTTTTCTACTGTTTTAATTGTATAATTAGTAAAAAAAAAATGATAATTTAGCAGAAAAAGAAGAATACTTGTATATTTGATTTTTTGGAACATTAGGAATTGTCCAATCTTGCAAATTTCTTTCTATATATATTATATTGTAATCTTCTTGGTTAATATTATATTTCTTTCTACTGTTTCAATTTTTTTTTAGACCCTTATTTGCCACACTTGACCATTACTAGTCTTTTTTTTAGTTTTTCCCTCTTTTCTCCATGCATGGGTTCTATTCTCTATTTTTGTTAGAACTACTCAAATATATATTAAGGTGAGGTTTGGATAGTGAGATGAGATGGTTTTAGATGAGTTGAATAAAATATTGTTAGAATATTATTTTTTAATATTATTTTTATTTTGTAATTTAAAAAAGTTGAATTATTCATATATTTTGTGTGGAGATTTAGAAAAGTTATAATGATAAGATGAGATAAGATTGTTTCTGTGTCCAAACAAGTTAAGATAAGATGAAAGTTGAGAGTTGAATAAAATATTGTTATAATATTATTTTTGTAATATTATTATTAGTTTTTTAGAATTTGAAAAAGTTGAATAATTTATTACATTTTAAGAAAGAATTTTAAAAAAATTGTAATAATTAAATGAGATGGATTGAAATGAAGTTCATATACAAACTGGACCAAACTATAGTTGTCTAACTACCAGTCACCAACTTACACCCACCACATTATTTCCACCAGATGATCGATCATCTAAAAGTCCTATATATGTTAACCCGCGCGTGAACCTCATGATGTGCCACCTAATTATGGTATTGCACGTGAAGCAAGCCCACGAGCCACTCCACTTTGATCAGTAGTTCATGGCCGACACCTATTTATCCCTCCTCTTTTCTATGTTTCTTTGTGGCTGCTATCTTGTGTACGAGCATATATAAAAGTACGAGTGAATAGTGATTGACGAGAAGAATTTTTCTTCGTCAATAACGCTGACCAACGTGCGCCTCCACTACGGAACAACGTACAATTAGCTCATCCTACCACTGTTTTTGAGTTCACTTTTATTGAAATTTGACTAATTAATTTTGTCCATAGATATGTCCTTTTTTGATAATGCAAATGAGGTGGGATAAAACAATATTTTCAAGGATCGATCATCTCGACATGTACAGCTACATGATCAATCATCATCATGTGCGTCTTCACCAGTACTTGTCTAATTGGGACCATATATATATATATATATATATAAGACATGATGGAAGTGGTCACAATATATATAAGATAAATCATAACAATCCTATGCAAATAGATTATTCAAAACAACTGCCCACCTTGTTATTTCCTTTAAATATATACTTGATTTACATATGGAAGAAGAATATTATGTACTCATGTCATGATGTATAAATAATGACAAGTTAGATCATTATTTAATTGGTACGATAATATCCTGAATTATTCTAATTATTTTAAATGTTATTAAATTATTTTATTTTTAGGTGATTGAATGTTGGAGAGTACTCTTACCCCTCTAATTAATATTTCTCATTTCTTGATATCATTGGTACGTAACACCGGTCATCATCTTTCCCATTAGAAAATACGTACGTGCGTGTATGCATGTATGTATTCTTCCCATGAATTGAATGTACGTACGTATAAGAGACAAACTAAGAGACGCCAGCAAACATGCATATAATGTCTAACCTTAGAAAGATCAGGGAAACTAGCTACTACATGAATATTGACGTTAAACAACAACGTACGTAAGAAAAAGAAGCTGAAATACATTATAACCATAAACAAATTAATTTCCTTGGGTTTTTCTCAAGGGTATTTCTCCATGCACAAGCCACAAGAATTAAAGGGTTTAATTTGATCTCTAGAAGATTCACGTTCACGTACAAGCTGTTACAATTGGCGGCATGACGCCATGCAACAAAGTTCGAATCCGTCCAACCTAATTATATAAACATGGGAATCTAATTATACGCACACAAAAACAAGGCATCAAGGTATATGTAAAAGAAAACCACACTCGAACGTAATTCTTTAGACTTGATCTATCGTTGAGGATACTGCTGCAGTAGTACTAGTAGTACTAGTACTTTTAGGGTATCCGATTCCATGGCGCTTGTAAGGAAAAGCCATGAAAACCACACTCGACACCGCACCAACAACAGGAGGCAACACCTTGAGCAAAGTTTTCTCAGTGGAAGCCGACACCGGATAGAAGCACCCCACAGTATTTTGATCCAAAAGCACGACGACTCCAAACACAGACACCGTAAAGAAGGCATGAACAAAGTCGGCAAACCGAAGCTTGTAGGCCGACAAGTCGACGTTCTTGGACGCAGTTGAGGGCCAAAGACCCTTCAACGTTGCAATCCCATAGTGGGTTTTCTTGTCATCTCCGACATAACTGTCGGTGAAAGTAGAAAAGAAGCAAGCCAGACCACAGAGACCAACGAGGATGGAGGTGGGGAACTTGTACTTGAAGGTGTTGCAGTTGCCATAGTTGGATAAGGCAGGGCTGAGGAACTGGTACGTGAAGACTGTCCCTGTCGGGAGGAGCCTCACTAGGTTTCCAAGACCTGAAAATGTTTGCTCTTTGATGGTTTTTTGGCTGGAGCTTTCGTTAGAGTTGGATGCACCCGTGGCCATGGATATGGGTGTCTTTTCGTGGGATTATTCTTGGGGATGAATAAGGAGGATAAGAAACCAAGTGTTTCTTTGCGTACTTACGGGAGCTAGCGTGCAAATAGCAACGAACTGGATCTTCATGGCTATTTATAGAAGGCCCTGTACAAGAGATGGCTTGATTGATTCCTTTGATGTAGACTATTTTGATTAGAATATTATCTTGACTAGGAAATGAGATATTGTATTTATTTACTTTCATATTTCTTGGACCCATTCCTTATCCTATATATAAATAGGTGGCCATCTTTCTTGAACATAATATTAATTCAAATATACAAGTCTATTTTTACTTTTCTACGTGATGGCATCAGAGCCTCGGGTTTTTTGTAGATTCTTTGCATAATTTTTCTCGTCAACTTGTTGCTGCTTGGTACTTTCCAACCGTCATCGCGCGTAGCTAGCTAGTTAGTTCCAAAATCAAATTTCAGATCAGCAATGCTCTATTTCTTAACTAATTTGCCTGTAAAAAAATGTAGTCTTCAGTTTTATGCTAATGGATTTATGAAGAAGTAATAGTACTACTGTTTACCATTCGGATAAGAAATCAGTGATCAATGCATACATGATGGCGTATTCAATATAGAAAAATTCTTATTATAGGCTGGTGTGTAGAGCATAGTACTTTTTGTGTCATTGACATGACAAAATTTGATTTATAAAAGAAAAAAATTAAAATTTAATTCTCTTATAAATCAAGTGTTGTCATGTCAACGGCATAAAAAATGTATGAGTCATGTTAAATAAATAGTACTTCGGCAGCTGCATGCATATATGGTTTAAGGGGAGTATAAAAAGGTGGACAATTGCAACATGCATGGCTGCAATATAATTGTAAATTGATTAATTCCACGCTAAAAGCATGTGAGAATTAGAATGATAAAAAATAATTAATTATGAGTATGATAAATATGCCGCGTCAAGTGTCAAAGTCTCTAATTGATTCTTTGCTCTCTCTCTCTCTCTCTCTCTCTCTCTCTCTCTCTCTCTCTCT
>QEOT01003928.1:182195-220280 GCA_003123785.1 Pterocarya stenoptera
TCTCTCTCTCTCTCTCTCTCTCTCTCTCTCTCTCTCTCTCTCTCTCTCTCTCTCTCTCTCTCTCTCTCTCTCTCTCTCTCTCTCTATATATATATATATGTATATATATATGGGGGGATTGGACTCTATAAAGATTTCAAGATCGCCAACTCTTATGTAATATTGACTAGTACTGAAGGGATATGGATAATGTATTGAGTATCAAATACTCCGGGCCGGTTGAAATATTTGTTTGTCATTTTAGACTTAGGCCTTGTTTGGGTATCGAGAGTACCTCAGATATTCTCAAACACTCTCACTACTATTCTTTACTTTATTATTATTTTGCACCTATTTTTTCTACTATTCATTACTTTTCACCTACTTTTTCTACTATTCATTACTTTTCACCTACTTTTTATTACTATTCAATATTCTATTATTACTTTTTCATTATTATTCACAAACATTCTCAAACACTTTCACTACCCAAACCAAACCTTAGAGTATAAGCTTAGCATGCATGTCAAGTAACGTAGATCTGTTTAAATATTATCTGTCTTTTTATAACTTGGACATTACTTAATTTCCTCTTCAAATTGAGGACCGTTGAAATTAATTAGAAATTACATGTTAATTTCGTGAAGAAAAAGATTTCCTTTTGGATTTTAACTCTTTTCTGGTCAGTTTTGGATAGAGCCTGGTTATATAATATAATGAATTGACTTTTCAAACCTCTCTGGATCTTCAATCTTCTCTAAATTATTGTTGATTTTAATTTTGTCTCTCTTTTTGTTGGGGTGGGGTGGTTTGGGTCCTGAGAGGAAGACCCAAGTTCAAAAATGGCCCAATTTTATAAATGCAATGGGTGGTTAATTTGGACCCTAGCTAGGTTACTCCAAGAGGCCCTAAGTTGGGCTGCCATATAGAACAAGAGTGCGGTAGAGCTCCATCCCTTCAACTGCTAGGTCATAATTAGTAATTCTCTTTCTTTTTAAATTTTCCTAATTTCACAGCCTCTATATCACATTTGTCTTCCAGTAGGTTCGGTAAATAAGTGTCAATCTAATCTTGGTAGGGAATATTGGCAAGCAATAAAACGTATATTAAGGCATTTACAAGGTATCAAAAATATGAAATCGTGCTTTGGAATCAGAAATGAGTTGAAATGATTTTAGATGAGTTGAATAAAATATTGTTAGAATTTTATTTTTAATATTATTATTGTTTTGAGATTTTAAAAAGTTAAATTATTTATTATATTTTGTGTGAAAATTTATAAAATTTTTAATGATATGATGAGATGAGCTGAGCTTAGTTGTGAATCTAAACAAGGGCTAAGTGGACATAAATTTTTATTTTAGGGGTTGTTTGCTTTCAAAACTTATCTCAACCCATCTCAACTCATCTCATTTTCATTATTACATAACTTTTTTAAATTCCTACACTAAATATAATAATATTTTCTTTTTTCAAATCTAAAAAAAATCTTCCTAAATTCTCATACTAAAATATAATAAACATTCTTACTTTTTCAAATTCCAAAACAACATTTTTAAATTCCTACACAAAATATAATAAATAATTTAACTTTTTCAAATCTTAAAATAATAATAATATTAAAAAATAATATTCATAAAATATCTTATTTTATTATTCACAAGCCATCTCAATTCATCTCAATAATATTTTTTTTTTTTTTTTTTTGGTTGAGTAAGAAATATGCAGGTTGTGTTGTTATGATGATATATTACTTACAAAACTCTAATGATTAGAGTGATGCCGTAGGTTTGACCAACGTGCGCCTACGTATGTCGTACACCATGGAACACACAAATTAAGGAGGCCGTGGACATACAAAGTTTTCAACGTAGGATCGTCTCGCGCGACACGGCAAACCTCAATGTGCATCTTCTCATGATCAAGTTTTACTCGCATGCAATAGATGAATCAAAGTCATCCCACCAGCAAATTATTCAAATTACCGTCTTCATTATTGATCAGAACTCTTACATCATACACTTTCTTTTATTTTATTTTTATATCTTTTATATTTTTTTCTCCTCAACGGTTGTGTGGTGTATTATTAAATACATTTATATAGAAGAACTCTTTCATTAAATACATTTATGCATGGCCGGAGAATTTGCACTCGTGTTTGTGTGCGTGTATATATATATATATATACACGTACACAAGATTAGACCATTTAACTGGTATATATGATATCCTGAATTTTTCTTATTTTCAACTAGTGTTATTAAATTATGTTATTATTTAGATGATTGTTGGAGATTCCTATTAAGGATAACTGAAAATCCACCTCCAGCAAGTCTGCACCGGATTTTCAGCATCCCCCATAATAGACATAGTTGATCCTTGATAGTAGGAGATCACAGTTACAGAATTTGTAATTGTTTCCTTTCATTTATTTGTTACCTTGTACATCTCTTATAACCAATATATATCAATGGAAACGTCTGCCACCCCTCATTGTGTGGTTGTTTTACAGAACACTATCAATTCTCATTTCATGATCAATAGCACCATCATCTTTCCCAGAGAAGATTTGGATAGTAAGTTGAGATGAGATGAGATGAGATGAAAGTTTAAAGTTAAATAGAATATTGTTAAAATATTATTTTTGTTTTAGGATTTGAAAAAATTGAATTATTTATTGTATTTTATGTGAAATGTTGAAAAAACTATAATGATTAAATAAAATGAAATGAGTTGAAAAATTCTCTCAATCCAAACAAGGCCTAAAAGATAGGCGCGTGTATGTATGTATGTATTGATATTCCCATGATTTGAACATACGTAGAGAGTCGAGACAAACTAATTAATTACAAGTTCAACTAAATTCATATGATTGATGCCAGCAAACATGCATATCATGATGTCTAACCTTATTATAAAGAGGGAAACTACATGAATAAAACAACGTAACCACACACAAATTTCCTCAGGTTTTTCTGATCAAGGTCACTGCAAGAAAACTGCTTATTTACGATTAATTAATTCCAGCGAAATGACTATTTACAGTTAAAATTGGTTGCAAATAGCCCAATGTTTCTCTATTCACAAACCACAAGACAGAAGAAATATTCAACTATGCACAAACGTTCATAATTAGATTTTTCTCTAGGATATTATTTCTCCACAAATTAAAGCACAAACGAATTGAAAATCCTGTGAAGATTCACAAGATACAACCAGATCACGCCATGCAACAAAGTAAGTACGTATCTTATCAAACCTTATATATAAACATAGGAATTTATATAGACGAAAACAAGGCAACAAGGTAAAAGAAAACCAAACTCGAACTTAATTCTTTAGACTTCCGTTAAGGATATTTCTCCACCCGTAGACTTGGAATCCTACGAAGACTCAGTGCTACTTTTAGGGTATCTGATTCCATGGCGCTTGTAAGGAAAAGCCATGAAAACCACACTCGACGCCTCACCAACAACACGAGGCAACACCTTGAGTAAAGTTTTCTCGGTGGAAGCCGACACCGGATAGAAGCGCCCCACAGAATTTTGATCCAAAAGCAAGACAACTCCAAACACAGACACCGTAAAGAAGGCATGAACGAAGTCGGCAAACCGAAGCTTATAGGCAGACAAGTCGACGTTCTTGGACGCTGTTGAGGGCCAAAGTGTTAGACCCCTATGTAAAATTGCTTCTAAAGTTGCTGCACATGTCCTAGCCATGTCGAGGACATGCCCATTGACCATGCCACGAGCATGCCTTGGCCCGTGCTTGTCACACACGGGGCGCCCAACATGCCTATGGACCGGCTACATGCATGCCTTGGCCCGTGCCTTGACACGCACAGGGCGCCCAGCATGCAAGCCACGCGCAAGCCCATGCGCGCTCAAGGCCATAGGCCCAGCGAGGTTAGTGGTCGTGCGCAGCCCTACACACACCCATGCTCATACCCAGGAGCCGCATGGCCCTACACACGCCCACAGGCTGCACGGCCATGTGCATGCCCAGGCGCCGCACAGCACCTATGCGCATTTATGCCAGCACACCCACACGCACACCCACCAGGTGCAATCCCATGCCCCCTGCGCCCCTGCGCACACCCAGGCGTGCACCCATGGCCCCCATGCCTCACGCCAGCAAGGTTAGTGGCATGCCATCCAGTGCACAGCTCCAGCCTGTGCCTTTCGGAGCAGGCCAGTGGCATGCCCACCGGGCATGCCAACCAACCCATAGCCCAGCCCATGCCCGACAGCCTCAACGCCCAAGCCACCTGCCTGGGCCATGCCGAGCCAATGCTGCCCGAACCACCTGCTTGGGCCAAGCAGCACGCACGCATGCCTCATTGCCTTGACCACCAGCATGCCTTGCATGGCCTTTGCATGGCACCATATCATGACCACCAGCAAGCCATGCGTGCCCACCAACTGTGGACTAGACCGCACCTGAGGACCAAGCACCAACCTAGCCCACCCATGGGCCAATGCATGCCATGGACCATCTTGGCCTTGGCCACCTATGTTATTGCTTTTATTATTTATTTTTAATTAATTATTTACTAAGTGATCTTTTGGGGGGTTTCCACTTTGTAATCCTTATATATAGGACCCTTAGTCATTTGATTTACATCTTTTGACAATTTTTCTTTATGGACGACTTTGTTCTTGAAATCACCATCGGTACTTAGCACTTGGGTTCTTTGGGGTGCAATTCGTGAATCCCTAAGGAGAGAGTCACACTTTACAATTCGTGAATAAGTGTGATTCAAGTTATCAATCTTATGAGTATTTTCCATTCATTATCTTGTCTTCCATTATCTTTCCATTGAACTTGTCATCTTATGTGAATTGTTCATACTTTATTCTTGTGAGTTCATCATACTTTGTGCATTGTTCATACTTACCATAGCCGAAACCCTCTTACCATTTTGATTCAAATTCAAATTTCAGCCAACACTTGCTTTATTTGAATTTGTCTTAACCGCCCACTCCACTTTCCATATTAGTGTTTCCATACTTGGAAACCCTAGTTGACCATACCAAAACCCTTGGCCAGCCATCACTATTCCAATTTGAATCCCAAGATTTTAGGAAACTTTCTTAAAATCTCTCAACAACCCCAATTCGGCTAACCCTAACCGCCCATTACCCTCTTCCAATAAACTTATCTTCGAGCCAAACCCTAATCCCAACACCTAGGTGGCGCCAACCCTAGTGCTTCCAACTTAGCCGTACACCTCTTGCATGTATTGGAACCTTTGCACTTCATCACTTTTCCATCATTCCCATACACCAAATCATCCTAAACACTTAATCTCACCATACCAAAATTGACATCTTCACCATTGTTGCACCACACCCAAGCAAGAGAGGACTTGAGATTCGGTCAACCCTAGGAAGACTTAGGCTTGGAGAACTTAGTGTTTAGGGACTTGACCGAGGTCCCTAACATTGATTGATGCTTTCTTTGAAAGGATTCTTGTTGGTATTTTTGAGAAGTTCTCATTTCTCCAAGAGGTAAACGACGCGTTAACCCAAAACTTTGTGAATTGGTTGGGGGAGTCCCTCGTTGGATCCCATTTATTTTTATTGTTGATTGGAAATATACAGAGTTTCGGGAGTTGAGGTAGAGGACGGAGTAGTGTTCTTGAAGGTGGGGGATCCACGGTTGGAACCTTGTGCAAGAGGGGTCGACCACCCTTGAAGGTGAGGGACCCAAGGTTGGACCTTTGAGCTGTGATCAAGCTCCACCAACTGAAGTGTTGCCCAAGTTATGTGTGCAAGCTCTGTTTGCAAGCTCTGTTTGCGAGCTCAGTTGCAAGTGATAGATAATGAGACAGTTGCAGATAGTTGCAAGTTCAAGAGCATGAATCGAGGAGAGATTGAAGCCGAGGAGCAAGGTGGGTCCAACCGAGTACGCCTTGAAGCTTTGGAGGGGCATACCACAAGGCTTACTAATGTTCTTGGTGAGGTCACATCCACTTTGGCCGAACTAAGAATGACCTTGAATGCCAGATGCTGAAGAGAACGAAGACGATAGGCGTGCCATGGACGCCATGAAACGTGATAATACTGCAAGTCTTGAGAGGCTTGAGAGGAGGTTGGCCGAACACAATGGCCAAGGTAACCCACCTAGTCCGAATGGACAAAGGCATGAAGCCTTTGTTGATGGAGCCAAGACAAGTGTGACGGGCTCCATGCATGAACCACCAAGGGCTGAATCTAGGAGAGGAGATCGTGTTGAGAACGATCATGTGGCCGTGGACAGATGGATACGAGAGGAGGAACATCATTCTAGAAGTCCAAGTATTTTGAGAGAACCTCAAGATGTGAGGTTTGAAGTGCCAAGATATGAGGAACACCATAAGGCCACGTATGAGTTTGGCCATGGAGGTCCGAATGGTCATGATGACTATGCTAATGGAAGACACTAAAACCGTGATAGAAAAAGAGGCCATAGATATAAAAGACATAATGAAGATCACTATGAAGAGAGAAGAGGAAACTGGCCTAATGACCGACTAAGGAGGCCAAAGGTGGATTTCCCTAAGTTCAATGGGGGGGATCCTTATGAGTGGTTGGACAAGGTAGACCACTACTTTCGTGTTTATGAAGTCACAAGAGAAGAAAGAGTGTCAACGGCTTGCTTCCATCTTGAAAGAAGGGCAAGTAAGTGGTGGCGTTGGTTCAAGACCAAAGCTCCTTGGAAAGGCAAGGAGGAAGTAGGGAGTGCATCAAAACCAAGGTCATATGAAGTAAAAGAGTTATCTAGAGAAGAAGTTCAAGAGAGGATTAAGAAGGGACTTTGCTTCAAGTGTGGTGACAAGTGGAGCAAAGAATACTAGTGTAAGGCCGGTCATGCATATGTGTTACTTGAGGAAGACACAAGTGAAGAAGAGAAAGAAGATCATGAAGAATCAACTAGTGAAGAACCCGAGCATGTTGAAGTCAAATCTAGCGAATCACTAGAAGAGGCCGAATTGTCCTTGAATGCTATTTCAGGTGTACAAAGGCCACATCCATGAGAGTGATGGCATGGGTGGGAAAGTTTGAAATGACTCTCTTGGTGGATAGTGGATCCACACACAATTTCATCAATGCCAATATTGTTAACAAAATTGGGTTGAAGCAGTGCACTATAGAGCCCTTTGAAGTGAAGGTAGCAAATGGAAACAAGCTTAGATGTGAGGGGCTTGTTAAAGAAGTGAAGATGACCATTCAAAGGGTGAGAATTGTGGCCGACCTCCATGTGTTGGCACTAGTCGGTCTTGATGTGGTATTAGGCAATGCTTTGCTCAAGGGCCTTGGAAGAGTTATTCATGGCTACCACAACTTGACCATGGAATTCAAACTGGGGTTAAAGAAGAGAGTTTGGACAGCCTTGACCTCAAAAGAAGTAAAATATTGTGAGGCCATGATGTTTGAGAAGTTGTGCAAGGGAGGTGCCCATTGTTTTGCTATCGTGGTAGCCGATGAAGACTACTTGTGCAATGTTGAAAAGCTTGACAAAGATCGTCCCAAGGATGAATTAGAGGGGCTGCCCAAAGAAGTAAGAGAGGTCTTGGAGGACCACAAAAGAGTTCTAGAGGTGCCTACTACATTGCCACCTTCTAGGCTCTTTGATCACCGAATTGTACTTGTTGATGAGAAGAGACCGATAAATATTCCACCATACCGTTATCCCATTTCCAAAAAGGGGAGATAGAGAGACAAGTGGATGACATGTTGAAGAATGGCTTGATAAGGCCAAGTACTAGTCAATTTTCTTCCTCGGTGTTGCTTATGAGGAAGAAAGATGGGACATGGAGGTTTTACACCGACTATAGGGCTTTGAATGAAGCCACGGTGAAGGATAGATTCCATATTCCCACAGTGGATGAGATGTTGGATGAACTCCATGGGACAAGGATCTTTTCTAAGCTTGACTTGAAAGCAGGCTACCATCCAATAAGAATGAAGGAAGAAGATGTACACAAGACTGATTTTAGAACCCAATCCGAGCACTTTGAGTACCTTGTGATGTCGTTTGGCTTGTGTAACGCTCCCTCCACTTTCCAAGCCGCAATGAATACTATTTTCAAACCACTTTTGAGGAAGTTTGTGCTAGTATTCTTTGATGACATCTTGGTGTACTCCAAGACTATTGAAGAGCACAAGAACCACTTGAGAATTGTTATGAAGATTTTGGAAGAGCATTATTTCTTTATAAAGGCTTCTAAATGTGTCTTTATGGAATAAGAATTGGAGTACCTTGGTCACTTTATCTCCGAAGAGAGAGTGAAAGTGGATCAAAGGAAGATTGAGGCCATGGTTGATTGGCCACTACCCAAGGATGTTTCAGCCCTAGGGGGATTTTTGGGGTTAACCGGCTACTATAGGCAGTTTGTTAAAAATTATGGGCTTATTGCTAAACCACTCACATCCTTGTTGAAGAAGGACAACTTTGAATGGAACCAAGAGGCAAGAGATGCCTTTGAGGAATTGAAAAGGGCTATGACCAAGACACCCGTGTTGACTTTGTCAAACTTTGAGAGACCATTTGAAGTCTACACTGATGCTAGTGATGAGGGTATTGGGGTGGTTTTGGTCCAAGACAAGAGGCCCTTGGCAAAGCTCTCGGCCCTATGAAGAAAGTATGGAGTACTTATGCTAGGGAAATACTTGCGGTTGTCCATGCGATTAAAATGTAGCGACCTTATTTATTGGGTCGTAAATTTACCATCATAACCGATCAACAAGCATTGAGGCATATGTTACAACAAAAGATTGTTACTCCGGAGCAACCAAAATTTCTTGTGAAGTTGCTTGGCTTTGAATATGACATCATTTACCAACCGAGTAAGGAGAACAAAGTGGTGGATGTTTTAAGTAGAAAAGAAGGAAGTTCAACCTTGTGGCTAGTGCATGAAGAAGAAGAGTCTACCATGTTGGCCTTGAGTGGGGCCGAATGGATGATTTAGGATAAAATTCGGGAAGCTACAGAGATTGATGCTAGGGCGATAGAGATTATTGAGCTTTTGGAAGCCCAAGGTGATGGAGTGGTTGGCTTCAAGGTGAGGGATGGGTTAATCTACTACAAGGATCATGTATATGTGCCGAATGTACCTAATTTGAGGAACGAGATCCTAGACCACTTCCACAATAGCAAAGAAGGGGGCCATTCGGGTTGGTTGAGAACCTATATTAGAGTGAAGCACTTCTCCTATTGGGAAGGGATCAATAAAACTGTGAAAACCCTTGTAGCTGAATGTGACACATGCCAAAAGGTCAAATATGATACAAGACTCTCATCCGGGCTCTTACAACTACTCCCTATTCCTAATTTAATTTGGGAGGACTTAAGCATGGACTTTGTTGAGGGGCTTCCTATTAGTAGTGGTTTTAAGGTGATACTTGTGGTGGTTGACAGATTGAGCAAGTATGACTATGTCATCCCGCTTATTTATCCATACACGGCCAAGAGTGTGGCCAAGGCCTTCATTGATAATGTTCTGAAGCTTTTTGGGTTTCCCAAGAGTATAGTCATGAATAGAGATAGGGTGTTTATGAGCACCTTTTGGAAGGAGATGTTTGAGCTCCAAGGGGGTAAGTTGAAGGCTAGTTCATCATATCACCCATAAACCGATAGACAAACAGAAGTGGTTAATAGAACACTTGAGCAATACTTGAGATGCTTTTGCCATTATGAGCAAAAGAGATTGGGTGATTATCTAATTTGGGCCGAATATTGGTATAATACCACCTTTCATGCCTCCATACAACGAAGCCCTGTTGAAGTTGTCTATGGAAGAGCACCACTAACATTAATGAACTATGCGAGGGGTACGGCAAATAATAATGAAATTGAGGATGAGTTGGTCACTAGGGATGAAATCCTAGTGAAGGTAAAAAGGGAGCTTGATAAAGCTCAACAAAGAATGAAGAGGTACTATGATGAAGGGAGGAGAGTTGTTGCCTTTGAAGTGGAAAATTATGTGTACCAAAAGCTACAACCTTTTGGCCAAATGACAGTGAGAAAGAAGTTTAACATGAAATTGGCCAAAAGGTACTATCGCCCTTTTAAAGTGCTTGAGAGGTTGGGTGAAGTAGCATATAGGTTGGAACTCCCTCCGACCTCTAAACTACACCCGGTGTTTCATGTAACCGTGCTTAAAAAGAGAGTTGGTGACCCTAGTCTTATTGTGGAAGAGCTACCCAAGTTTGATGAAAAAGGGCATATGCTATTACAACCAAAAAAAACTCTTAATTATAGGGTTATTTCAAGGGGAGGAAAATACAAGATGTATGGCAAGTTTTGATTAGATGGGCTAGAGCACCAAAAGAAAATGCAACTTGGGAAGATTATGATGATATAAGAGAGCAATTTTTTGAATTTATCCTTGAGGGCAAGGATAATCTTAAAGAGAGGGAAATTGTTAGACCCCCACATAAAATTGCCTTTAAAGTTACCCCACATGTCCTAGCCATATCGAGGACATGCCCCTTGACCATGCAACGAGCATGCCTTGGCCCGTGTCTTGTCACACACGGGGTGCCCAGCATGCCCACGGACCGACCACATGCATGTCTTGGCCCGTGCCTTGACACGCATGGGGCACCCAGCATGCAAGCCACGTGCACGCCTATGCGCGCGCCAGGCCACAGGCCCAGCGAGGTTAGCGGCCATGCACGCCCAACGCACGCCCACAGGTCGCACAGCCATGCTCATGCCCAAGCGCCGCACAGCGCCCATGCGCACACCCACCTGGGGCACACCCATGCGTGCGTCCATGCCCACAGTGCCTAGCCATGCGCCCAGCCGCATGGCCCCCATGCCGCACGCCAGCGAGGTTAATGGCATGCCTGTAATACCCGCATCCTACTATGTAGGTTCTTACGTCATTTTTATTAATTTAATTTCTTAAGTCAAATATTTTAAAGATAAGGATTTTTACGATTTTAATATTTTATTATTTTATTTTAAGATATGTGTGCTTTTATTTTTATGTGGGTCATTAAAATAATTTAAGGGTATGTTTTCAGATTTTATAAAATATTCCCTTAAGCCCCTACCTTTTTATTTAATTGAAAAGTGGCCCAAACCTTTTTCCACTGTAGGATGAGCATCTGAGAAAAATATCTTCCTATGCACTGATCTACACCGTCCGTTCCTTATCTTTTAAGGGAAGCTTTGACTTATTTCTCCCATGGGCAACTGACTTCTCCTTTAAGCCACTCGGGTCTCCCTTCTCATTCTTCTCCTACACGCCAGTTCGACTTCCAGAGGAAGCCAAGAAAAACCTCATTCAAGCCCTAAAGTGCAGCCATTTCTAACTACACGAGAAGGACCCTCTCGGTTTTCTCTTAAGCACCGAACACCTCTCTTCCTTTTTTCAAGCTGATTCTCTACTCTCTCTTAAGCTTAGGGTTTTGGTTGAAGCTCCTTTCAAGAGGATGAAATTTGTGGCTTGGATCTTCAGATTTTTTCTCCTCCTTTCCGTTCGTGGTTGCTAAGTTAGGTAATACTCTGTTTTTCTTCTGATTTCTTGTGAAATCTAGAACCATACTAAGTGAGTTATGCCTTGTATTTGGAGGTTTCGGGTTCCATGTGCAAACTGATTTCGGTGTAGTGATTTTCTGAGTTGATTTCCTCTTTTGTTCCTTCTAATTTATGTCCTAGCTAATTGATAATCAAATGGAAGGAACTATGCTATGATTTTCTTCATTTCCAGCCATGTTATGCTCTGATTTTCTAGGTTCCAACCGTGCACATACTCTGTTGATTTCCAGCCGTATTATGCTTTGTTTTGGGTTCCAGCCGTGTGCTTTGCAAGGCACCTTGTGGTAGTGTTTCCTTGTATTTTATCAAGCTAAGCCATGATTTAATTCTTGTTAAGCCATGCCTTTATGTGTTACATGGATGGAGTTAAAGTTATGATTTTTAAGCATGTCTTTCCTATTGAACTTATGACCTAAGTAAGCTACTAAAGATTTAGTTTAAACTAGTAAGCTTACCTTAGAAACCTTAAGTTTGCCAAGTGCTATATCTATTATTTATGATCTATTTTAAAAAAATAAGAGATGTTTTCTTAAGCTTTTTATATCATTAATATGGTTTATTTATGTAGTTGAAGTTTGGGTTAAGTAAATGATGTTCTAAGAGCATGAAAGTGTAAAGACCATTGGTTGTCCAAGAGTTTCAGAATTTTCTTCTATGCTTTTGTTGAAGCCTAATCAGCCCATGTCATTCCTTTGTTTTAATTACCTTGGCTCAACCAAAGATGAATCTTGGTATGAAAAACCATTGAAAAAGAAATAATAAAATCAACCCTCTTGTGAGCATTGGCTCTTTTGTTGAAAGTACCTCCCATGTGATATTGCAAAAGCTATCGAATGCCCCCCCCCTTCAATGAAAATTCCAGATTTGAAATACCTCTTTGTTCCCTTCCCCTTTTTCGAGTAAATTCCTACCATTTACGTATTTTAAACCATGACTTCCATCTATCCTTTATGTAGAAAACAATGACCTTTTTAAAAGGAACAACCAATGGAAAATGTGCTTTGATGAGTCTCTTTAAATGGTATAGGATAGGGATTTTAATGTTGTGACTTAATTCCATGCGTGGTGGGTAGATAAACGGGTTAAGGAAATGCTTAATTCCAAGATTTGGAATATAAGTGAGCATGTAAGAGTATCGATTAGCTAAGTTCCAAGTAAGGTGAATATTAATGTGTCTATCTCATTTTACTGAATAGGAATCAATTTTCAAGATTCAAAGGAATCTATTAAGTAAAGCTTGAAGGTAAGTAGCTATGACCATGCTCCTTACACAAGTTCTTTTATGAAATGATGTTTCTCTCTCTTTTCAAATGTTCTTCTACAGATAGAGTAAGTATGAAAATATATTATCTATAAGCCCTTATTGATAGCCCATGTTAAGCATCCTACTACTTATAATTGTGTGTATGAAGTAAGGTAATGCATCATGAGATTTCTTATGCATGCTCTCTCTTAAATAACTAATGCCTTACTTATATATATGCATGGCATGGCATGAAACCTTTCTCGAAAATACATATGCATTGGATTAAGGAAAGACAATGAAAATGAATGAATGCAAAAGAAAAGGAAAGAAGAATGTAAGCGTCCCGCCTCGCTCTATTTATTGGGGCGGGGTGGTGACAATGCCATCCAGCGCAAGGCTCCAGCCTGTGCCTTAAGGAGTAGACCAGTGGCATGCCATCCAGCGTATGGCCCCAGCCCATGCCTTGCAGCCTCAACGCCCAGGCCACCTGCCTGAGCCATGCAGCATACACGCATGGCTCATTGCCTTGACCACCAGCAGGCCTTGAATGGCACCATGCCATGCACACCAACAGGCCTTTGCATGGCACCATACCATGACCACCAACAAGCCATGCCATGCCCACCAACCATGGACCAGACCACACCAGCTGAGGACCATGCACCAACCCAGCCCACCCAGGGGCCAATGCATGCCATGGACCATCTTGGCCTTGGCCACCTATGTTATTGCTTTTATTATTTATTTTTAATTAATTATTTTCCAAGGGACCTTTTGGCGGTTTCCACTTTGTAATCCTTATATATAGGACCATTAGTTATTTCATTTACATCTTTTGACAACTTTCCTTTGTGGACGACTTTGTTCTTGAGATCACCATAAGTGCTTAGCACTTGGGCTCTTTGGGGTGCAATTCGTGAATCCCTAAGGAGAGAATCACACTTTGCAATTTGTGAATAAGTATGATTCAAGTTATCAATCTTATGAGTATTTTCCATTTATTATCTTGTCTTCCATTATCTTTCCATTGAGCTTGTCATCTTATGTGCATTGTTCATACTTTGTTCATCATTGTTCTTGTGAGTTTCGGCCAACAAGAATTGCCATTCATCCCTTTGAACTTTTCTACACTCATAATTTTGACCAACCCTTGTTTTCCCTACTTACCATATTCGGCCACTACCCCAAAATACCCTTCATCTATCCCATACTTACCATAGCCGAAACCCTCTTACCTTGTTGATTCAAATTCAAATTTCGGCCAACACTTGCCTTATTTGAATTTGTCTTAGCCGCCCACTCCACTTTCCATATTAGTGTTTCCATACTTGAAAATCCTAGTTCACCATACCAAAACCCTTGGCCGGCCATCACTATCCCAATTTGAATCCCAAAATTTTAGGAAACTTTTCTAGAATCTCTCAACAACCCCAATTCGGTCAACCCTAGCCGCCTATCACCCTCTCCCAAACCCTAAACCTATCTTCCATCCAAACCCTAATCCCAACACCAAGGTGGCGCCAACCCTAGTGCTTCCAACTTAGCTGTGCACCTCTTGCATGCATTGGAGCCTTTGCACTTCATCACTTTTCCATCATTCCATACACCAAATCATCCTAAACACTTAACCTTACTATACCAAAATTGTCATCTTCACCATTGTTGCGCCACACCCAAGCAAGAAAGGACTTGAGATTCGGTCAACCCAAGGAGGACTTAGGCGTGGAGAACTTAGTATTTATGGACTTGACCGAGGTTCCTAACACAAAGACCCTTCAACGTTGCAATCCCATAGTGGGTTTTCTTGTCATCTCCGACATAACTGTCGGTGAAAGTAGAAAAGAAGCAAGCCAGACCACAGAGACCAACGAGGATGGAGGTGGGGAACTTGTACTTGAAGGTGTCGCAGTTGCCATAGTTGGATAAGGCAGGGCTGAGGAACTGGTACGTGAAGACTGTCCCCGTCGAGAGGAGCCACACTAGGTTTCCAAGACCTGAAAATGTTTGCTCTTTGATGGTTTTCTGGATGGAGCTTTCCTTAGACTTGGATGCACCCATGGATATCGATATGAGTGTAATTTTTTGGTGGGATTATTCTTGGGGATGATTATCGGAGGATAAGAAATGAAGTGTTTAAATCTCTGCGTTATGGGAGCTAGCTGCTAGCTTGCAACTAGCAACGAATTACTTCGTCATGGCTATTTACAGAGCCCCATGTACAGAGAGCTGGCTTGCTTGTACGTAAAACAAAAGAGATTAGGATAGAATTGCTTGTACTATTGTATGTTAGGTGAATGCAGGGTTTCACTTTCATCCCAAGTACAAGCTAATTTTAACATTTCGTGAGGATTCAATTTCTACCGTTCTAAAATCTCAGAGACCAGTTAGTTTTGACTAATCTTGATTGAAAAATACCTGATTTTTTTTCCCCCGGGAGCCAGTACTTGATGAAACGTGTGAGGAAACCAATAATATTTCTTGTCAAGGTTAATTACAAAAAGTAATCATATATATATAATATAAACTTGTCATGACTACGTGTAACATAATTAGTTTAAATTAAGTAGCAAATTAATAATTAGTTCCCATTTAGATTTTTTATTCCAAAGAATGCTCAAAGAAGGGGTATGGAGTACGCGTACGTGTTAATTGATTTGTGAACAAGTAGTGGTACTGTAATTCACCACTCGGATAAGAAGTCAGTGATCATAGATGAGTCAGATCATGCCAATACTTCGATCGGCAGCTGCATATATATAAATATATATATATATATGTAGGTTTAAGGAGAGTGTAATTAGAAGATGCATGCATGGACATGAATTGCAATTACATGCATGCATGCATGCATGGCAGCATTAATATTAGTAAATTAATTAATTCCACGTTAAATATTGCATGGGATCAGAAGGATGATAAAAATAATTAATGAATTATATGATAAATATGCATAAAGTGCATGTCAAAGTTTCTAATTGATTCTTTGCAGCGCTTGCTATATATACATTTGGACATGGACTGTAACATTAATGACTAGAAGTGATTATTTTGGAGTCATGTAAACTTTTGATCTGGCTTCAACTTCAACTTTTCCTCGAATCAAGATTCAAGACGGAGATTGCAATGCCCCTCCCAACCGTGACCCCTCGTATCGAATCATGCAAGCAAACATCTCTAAGCAAACGATCGCATAAGATCCGAAATGCATATACCTTCATTTGGAACATCTCGTAACAGGTGTCAGGATGTCCATTTAAGACTGCAATGATGTACTACTCTTGCACACTCAAATTTTAATATCCTTACTTGGCAGACATACTAGCAAGTAGAGAGGGTATGTTCTTATCTGTGAGTTAATCAAAGTTGCTTCAAGATTTATAATGCTCAACCTCAAATATAGGAGCAATTAATCTTTGCGTTACAATATGCAACTTCTGTTATTACCCACAAGATTCAAAGGCAAAATAGTGGTTTAGCTATCTGACAGTTGCTCTTATCAACTTCTATGAAAATTTGTAGTGCATGCGTCCCACGCACACTTTCAATTTTATTCTAAACCTTTCAGAGGTTTCACAATAATTATGGTCTAAGACTATCTAATAATAATCTTTATTTATTTCCAACTACTGCTCATGGAGGATATTAATACGACGATTAAGTCGTATAAATAATCTCTAGGTTTTCTTCTTGGTTATCTCAAAGTTACTAAACTATGCACATCTTGCACACACATATAAGAAATTTGCCTCGTTAATCTAAGTTAGAACAAAAATAATTAATACATGTCGCAAGATCGAAAATTCGCTAAGCTTCCTAATCATCTCTTTCGCCTTAATGTCTAATTATTAATTTCTAACTTAATTTTCGCGCAAATTTATATCGTATAGGAGATTAATTCTAAATCAATCTCAACCATACTCCCACTAGGTTAAGCAATCAACCGAGTTAATCATAAATATGGACTAATCAAACTCGGATTACTTAATCCTCTATTTTATCATATCTTAAAATTTGAAGACTAAAACAGCCTAATAATATAAGTGATAAATTAAGCTCATGTTTTGACATGTAAACATAATACATGTACAAAAAATTCATCACATTTCACCCAAACAATTATTATTCATCCAAAAATAATAATCTAGGCAATTTATAACATAAAATAAAATGCATAACAAATGTGATAAGATATTTCGTAATATCATGGCATGCATGTATTCAATAAGAATATGCAAAAAATAAATATATTTCAGAAAAAATAAATATTTTATGCCATAATTACATTCTGAATTAATCTATAAATAAATAATATACTAACAATAATCTCTACCCCAATGGTTGAGCTTATAGTTCTTGTGTATGGGGTTTTTGGTTCAAAACACCACCCAAGCATTTTGCCAGAAAAATACTATTCTTAGAGCGGGCCACACCCCGTGGGCACCGAGCTGCAGAGTGGACCGAGGTCTTCTAAGCACACGGCCCAAAATGGCCAGAGGCCCTTTTAAAATAAAATAATGGACTGCTGCATTTTAAATACAAGTACATTGATGGGCCGGATTTAAAAATAAATCTGTCTATTGCCCAAAACATTTCAGCCCAAACAAAAACAAATTTCTCAGGTGATTTTAAAATAAGCCCAAGTCAAACTCACTGATTTTTAGCTCAACCAAAGTAAAATATAACAGCCCAAATAATCAAATTTAGAAACAAGCCCACAGCCCAAGCCCGTGTAGCATCCAGCCCGTATAGATGAAAAAAAAAACAAATAGAGCTAATCATCTTCTTCCTCAAACCGTAACCTACATACTATTACTGTTCATCTCGGAAAAAAAAAATTCCAGCCGCCGCCACCATCTCAAAGGCACTGCTGCAGCACCTAGAGACAACGGCAAAGCTTCCTTCCTCCGCCGGTCTCAGGTGTGCGCAGCACCAGGTGTGCGCGCACATGGCCTGGTGTGCGCAGCACCATGTGCGTGCAGCTGCTGTGCGCGCAGCACCTGGTGGCGCTGCCTCTTGTGGCAGCGTGCTGTGCTTGGCCACGAGAGCCACTCTGCGCGCAGCAGAGCTTGGATCTGCGCAGCTCAGAAAAATGGAGCTGCCGTGCTCTGTGCGCAGCAGAGCTTCGCAGCACCACCATGGTGCGCGTTGCTCTGCGCGCAGCAGAGGACAGCGCCACGCTCTGCTCCCAGCAGAGCTTTCTGCGTTGGCCTGGGTGCAACTCTTCGCACAGTAGATGCAGGAGATGCGCACCGACGTTGCTTGTTGCACCATGCCGATGGGCTGTGGTCCATCATGGCAGAAAATGCCACTTAGCCTGGTGCGCGACAGTGGTTGTCGCAGCACCCTCGGCAGCGCAACCTCCTCTGCAGTGATTCAAAGCAATCACGTTGGGTGCGCACTGCACTGCACTTGTCAGTACCTGTGGTGGTCACAGCACCGAGATGGCCGTAAACACTCACGGCAACCGTGCGGCAGCACCCAAGCGGTGCGCGCTGTTGCCTCTTACAGCACAACGTCGAGATCTGCGCCTACATGTGGTCAGGTCCTTGCTGATACGAGTGGGTGGTTGCAGCCATTCTACAGTGGCACTACCACCGAAATGGCCAACCTCAGCAGCCATGTTCACAAATCATAGGAATAAAAATTTCAAATCACAGAAAATATTCCGTAAAGAAATTACAACAAGCATCAAATATAAATTAGAAACAACCGTTCCTTGCTCTGATAGTAATATTAGAAATACTAGATCAAAGTAAACAGTGGAAGCGATATCACCTTGTTAGAAATATCTCAGATCTAGTACAGTTATTCTACAGATTCTCCAAAGTCGCTCGTCCACGATCTTCACATCGATGGTAGAGTGTGCTACGTGGTAATACCAGAACAACACTTACACGTTCCACAACCTAGATGACGTGATTAGAGAGAACCATTTGATAGAGGTCATTCTTGATGCAAGTAAGTAATATAAAAGGGGAATGAGCTATGTAAATAGTCTATCTAAGCGTAACCCCCGGCTGGCCCTTAATGGCCAGCCATCAAACCTCATGAAGTAGTTCTTAAACCACTTCATAACTTTCAATAATATTTCTTATCAAGGTTAATTACAAAAAGTAATCATATATATATAATATAAACTCGTCACAACATGTAATATAATTAGTTTAAATTAATTAATGCACATTGTACAATAAATTAAGTAGTAAATTAATAATTAGTTCCCATTTGTATTGAGTATCAAATACTCCCGGTTGAAATATTTGTTAGTCATTTTAGATAAGCTTAGATGTGATTCGGGCATGCATGTCAAATAACGTAGATCTGTTTAAATATTATTATCTCCCTTTTTATTACGATTTGACATGAAACTTTGAAGAAGTGGGCATTATGAATTTTAAACATAACTTGGACATTACTTAATTTCCTCTTCAAATTGAGGACCGTCGAAATTAATTAGAAATTACATGTTAATTTCGTAAAGAAAAGGACTACATTTTGGTATGTATGTATTGATCGTTCCATGATTTGAACGTACGTAGAGAGTAGAGACAAATTAATCAATTACAAGTTCAACTAATTGACATGATCAACGCCAGCAAACATGCATATCATGATGTCTAACCTTATTATAAAACAACGTAAGAAGAGGAGAAGAAGAAGAAGAATACATAACCATACACAAATTTCCTTAGGTTTTTCTGATCAGGATTGCTTGTACTTTTGTAAATTATTAATCTAAGCATGTACTTATAAATTAGTACTTGATGAAACGTGTGAGGAAACCCATAATATTTCTTGTCAATTGGTTAATTAACATATATAATATAAACTTGTCATGACTACCTGTAACATAATTAGTTTAAATTAAGTAGCAAATTAATAATTAGTTCCCATTTAGATTTTTTATTCCAAAGAATGCTCAAAGAAGGGATATGGACGCGTACGTGTTAATTCTCTCTCTCCTCAAAAGTTGTAATCTATTAATTATGACTTATGAGGACAGAATATATATGCACTCGATCGTGAGTTTACATCAAAATCAGAAATATATGCTCTATTTCATAACTAAAATATTCCAGGTGCAAAAATGTAATCTTCACCACTCGGATAAGAAGAAGTCATCGATCATAGATGAGTGAGATCATGCCAATAGTTCGATCGGCAGCTGCATATATATATATATATATATATATATATATATATATATATATACATACTAGCGGTGGCTTAACGCGCAAAGCACGTCTGCCACATTAAATAAAATTCTTTACAGTAAATAAAATTGAAAGGAGCATAAATTAAATAAGAAGAGATATGAATTGTTGGTATTTTATGAACATTTATGAATTTTCATTTTTCTCTATTTTAGTAAGAAGAGTTTGTTCTAATCGCAATATCTTCAAACATTTCATTTGGTTTAGTATTTTATAAATTAAATTTGATGGTTAGTTTAATTATCTATTTTAAGTTAGTTTAAATCAGTATTTAAACTTCTATAGTTGGATCCAATCTGAGGACTCAAGAAAAATTGTTGTTATTTTATAAATTAAAGTTGATTTTAAATGTATGATATGATATTTATATTTTAATTATTTATTTTAAGTTAGTTTAAATCAGTATTTAAACTTCTATAGTTGGATCCAATCTGAGGACTCAAGAAAAATTGTTGTTATTTTATAAATTAAAGTTGATTTTAAATGTATAATATGATATTTATATTTTAATTATTTATTTTAAGTTAGTTGAAATCAGTGTTTAAATCTCTACCATTAGATTAAATCTGGAGATTCAATATGGGGATTCAATCTAGTGGTTGAAGATTAAACCCCCATACCCATTTTTGTCCTCACTTTCGCTTTCTCCCTCTCTCTCATTCCCCTTGCACGTCTTCCCACTCTGTCACCCGATCTCCTCTCTCGAGCAGCCCAGCGCCACCATGCGCCACCCTGCAGCGTCACCGACTACCTCACCGGCTTCCCCTCAAGCCGACGATCAAACCCCACCGCCGAAGGCCCTTGGAAGCTCCTCCTTCAGCCGCACGCGAGCAACCCGAAGTGGGTCTCGACACACGGGTTCTCCACCCTTGCGCCACCGCGGGTCAGCCCCAGTTCCACCGAGCACCACCATCGAGTTCCCCTCAAAATGGCCCAATTTTATGAATGCAATGGTTAGTTAATTTGGACCCTAGCTAGCTAGGTTACTCCAAGTGGCCCTAAGTAATTGGTCTGCCATATAGACCAATAAGTTAATAACGCCATAGAGTAGTACCATTTCTTCAACTCATGTAATTGTTCTCTTTCCTTTTAAATTTGCCTAATCTCACGTGCACCCTCCATATCACATTTATATATATTTGGGTTCAGTTCCACTATGTATAGTCATTGCGCAGTAGGCTGACATGGCAGCTGCTATTTAAAAAAAAAAAAAAAGCAAAAAACAGGTGCAGTGCATTTCAGATTCCCGCTTCGCTTCTCCTCTTCTCATCAATAATATCGACAGTAAAAAGTGATTATTAATAACTAGAAGTGATTATTTTGGAGTATAAACTTTTGATTCGGCCAATTTTATGAATGCAATGGGTGGTTAATTTGGGCCCTAGCTAGGTCACTCCAAGAGGCCCTAAGTTGGGCTGCCATATAGAACAAGAGTCTGGTAGAGCTTCATCCCTTCAACTCAAGGTCGCTAGGTCATAATCAATAATTCTCTTTCTTTTTAAAATTTCTAAATTTCACAGCCTCTATATCACATTTGTCTCAGAGCATTTCCATTGAGTTTCCTTTATTTTTTTCTAAATTTTAGTTAAAAGGACACTACATATAATTTTATCCTAAATTTTACTCATTTTCAAAAAACCTTTTATATCTCATTCTCTATCATTTCTCTATTCTATTAAAATAATATTCTTCTATTATTTCTTTATTACTTTTTTCTCTCACTTCCATTTCCATTTTTAACCACTAACTCTTTTGTCTTGTTCTCTTCTTTTCAAAGATCACATTTTATAAATACTTATATGATTTTTTTTCCCATATACAGTATTATTTTTCAATTCAACATCGGTATTAAAAATAATACCTTTTTTAATATGTGTATTTTCCAACACGATAGTATTTTTTAATATGATTTTGGCCTAATACTTGACTAATATTTGATTTGCATTAGTATAACAATAACAATTTTTTCATTTTCATCTAACGGTAATATTTTTCTCCAATTTCTCTAACAGTAATATCTATCTGCGTATTGATGATAAAATATTTTGCAAAATAGAACAACAGTAACATTTTGAATTCCTGCAGATTAGTACACATGCTTTGTCATTTATCCAACTGTAACTTTTTTTGTCTTTTATCCAATAGTAACATTTTATGTCTTATATATAACGGTAACTTTTTTCTCTATAAATACGTCTCCAACTTGTATTCATTTTCTCAAAAACTCAAGTCTCATCTCCAACCCCTTCATCAAATGACTCGTTCTTTCTTTTGTAAATTGCTCACATACTTGTCATCAGATGATGAGTTGGATGCTGTTATTAATGCCGAGGCTGATGGAGAGTCATCGAGAATCCGTGGCAATCGCCTATGTCGTAAGTTTATTCTACGTGATCATATCAAGAGCACGAGCGCCTTTTCCGTGACTATTTTGCAGAAAATCTAGTATATCCCTCCAATCTATTTCGAAATGAGGTGTAAGAAGGAGTAACAAAAACCAAAATCCAAACTGTCCAATTAGGCAAATTCATGTTGTCTAATTCCACAAAATCCAAACTGTCCAACTATCTAAATCCAAACTCAGTGAAGGGAAAAAATGAAAAGTTTCATGAATTTTTTTGATAAGTTAAATCAAAATAAATAAACCCACTGAATTTTGACAACTTATATATGAAACAGTTTCTGAACAAGGTGACAAACAACTTTGGGTAACTGAATCTAAATAAATGCAACCCAAACAAAGCCAATCAAAGTGAGATGTAAGAAAAAGTAACAAAAATCAAAGTCCAAAATCCAAACTGTTCAATTAGGAAAATCTAAACTGTCCAATTCTACAAAATTCAAACTGTCCAATAATCCAAATTCAAACTCAGTGAAGGGAAAAAATGAAGAGCTTCATGAATTTTTTTGACAAGTTAATCAAAATAAATAAACCCACTGAATTTTGACAACTTATATATGAAACAGTTTCTGAACAAGGTGACAAACAACTTTGGGTAACTGAAGCTAAAGGAATGCAACCCAAACAAAGCCAATCAAAATGAGGTGTTAGAAGAAGTAACAAAAACTAAAGTCCAAAATCCAAACTGTCCAATTAGGCAAATCCAAACTGTCCAATTTCACAAAAT
This sequence comes from Pterocarya stenoptera, assembly GCA_003123785.1. Lineage (NCBI taxonomy): Eukaryota > Viridiplantae > Streptophyta > Magnoliopsida > Fagales > Juglandaceae > Pterocarya > Pterocarya stenoptera. Next base: position 205,295 of record QEOT01003928.1, read on the forward strand.
CCAAACTGTCCAATTATCCAAATCCAAACTCAGTGAAGGGAAAAAATGAAGAGCTTCATGAATTTTTTTGACAAGTTACTCAAAATAAATAAACCCATTGAGTTTTGACAACTTATATATGAAGCAGTTTTTGAACAAGGTGACAAACAACCGTGGGTAACTAAAGCTAAATGAATGCAACCCAAACAAAGCCAATCAAAGTGAGGTGTAAGAAGAAGTAACAAAAACCAAAGTCCAAAATCCAAACTGTGCAATTAGGCAAATCCAAACTATCCAATTCCACAAAATCCAAACTGTCCAATTATCCAAATCCAAACTCAATGAAGGGAAAAAATGAAGAGCTTCATGAATTTTTTTGACAAGTTAATCAAAATAAATAAACCCACTGAGTTTTGACAACTTATATATAAGCAGTTTTTTAACAAGGTGACAAACAACAGTGGGTAATTGAAGCTAAATGAATGCGACAAAAACAAAGCCAATCAAAGTGAGGTGTAAGAAGAAGTAATAAAAACCAAAGTCCAAAATCCAAACTATCCAAATAGGCAAATCCAAACTGTCCAATTCCACAAAATTCAAACTGTCCAATTATCCAAATCCAAACTCAGTGAAGGAAAAAAATGAAGAGTTTCATGAATTTTTTTGACAAGTTAATCAAAATAAATAAACCCACTGAATTTTGACAACTTATATATGAAACAGTTTCTGAACAAGGTCACAAACAACCTTGGGTAACTGAAGCTAAAGGAATGCAACCCAAACAAAGCCAATCAAAGTGAGATGTAAGAAGAAGTAACAAAATCCAAACTGTCCAATTATCCAAATCCAAACTGTCCAATTATCCAAATCCAAACTCAGTGAAGGGAAAAAATGAAGAGCTTCATGAATTTTTTTGACAAGTTAATCAAAATAAATAAACCCACTAAATTTTAACAACTTATATATGAAGCAGTTTCTTAACAAGGTGAAAAATTGATGACCGAATGATACACAACACATTTACCCAACGCCACAAACCACTAATTTAAGAGCAATGTCTCATATTCACCAATGGCAGACAAATGCAAGAGATGTGCCGTGAATGATTAATAGAAAAATTGTCCATTCATACCCTAGAGCACCAAATAAAATGCAGGGTTCTCAATAAAAGCAGTGCGATTGATAAATACAACCAAGAAGTTGAAACTTCCAACAAGTATGAAAACCATGGCAGGTACATGCATGAAATTAGTTGATGTGAATATAGGTCCCAGATCCATGAATTTTCATACCCTAGAGTACTAATTGAAATCTAGGGTTCTCGGATTTCAACTGGCCAAAGTGACAAATACAATAATTTTTGTCAATAAAACTAAAAAATTAAGACGATTCGTCATGGGAAAGAGGCTCACTGGGTTTGATTTGTGCGAGAGAGGACATAGACCATCCATGAAGAGAAGAAGACAGAAGGGTTCACAGAGAAGAGATAACTTACATTCGTGTTGACTCAATGAAGAGAAGCCACTGTCAATGGTGGCAAACATGGCAAACGGTGCGAGAGAGAGCCTCCTTCATGAAAGAGGGCAATCGAAAGGGAAGAGAGGAATGCGGGACCAACAACAATAGATTTGGGGTCGGACGAATTGGGATGTACAATGGTTCCCCATATTTGGGGAACCACTGTAGATCCCCCAAATGAAATCCCTAATTTAGGGAATGGGATAGGAGCCTCTTTTGCAATTTTCCCTAAATCTCATCTCTAAATTTTAGGGATAACAGGGGTTTACGCATTCAGATAGGGATGCTCTTACAGTAGTAGGTTTGGTAAATAAGTTTCAATCTAATCTAGGTAAGGAATATTGACAAGCAATAAAACGTATATTAAAGTATTTACAATGTATCAAAAATATGAAATTGTGCTTTGGAATCAGTAATCTATAATTATGAGTTGAGAAGGTTTGGATTTAGAAATGAGTAAAGATGATCTTAGATGAGTTGAATAAAATATTGTTAGAATTTTATTTTTAATATTATTATTCTTTTGGGATTTGAAAAAGTTAAATTCTTTATTTTATTTTGTGTGAAAATTTAGAAAAGTTATAATGATGATATGAGATGAGCTGAGCTGAGTTGCGAATCTAAACAAGTGCTAAGTGGAGATAAATTTTGATTTCATGGAACAATAATTTTTTTTGGTGAGTAAGAAATATGCCGGTTGTGTTGTTATGGCAGGAGAATAGATTGCTCGCTCATGATTAGAGTAATGCTGTAGGTTTGACCAACGTGCACCTACATACGTCGTACACCATGGAACACTCAAGCTATCCTACCATTTAAGTGAGTTCGCTTTTATTGGAAATTGACTTTTATCCATCTATCCTTTCTTCATAATGCAAATTAAGGAGGCCGTGGAATACAAAGTTTTCAACGTAGGTTGGTCTCGCGCGAAACGGCTAACCTCAATGTGCATATTCTCATGATCGAGTTTTGCTCCCATGCAATAGATGAATCAAAGTCATCCCACCAGTAGATTATTCAAATTACCGTCTTCATTATATATGATGACCAAGTCCTTTTTTTCATATAAGAGAACAGTACCTAATTATTATTTTCATTAAGAAAAATTTTATTGATCAGCTTCTTACATCATACACCTGCTTTTATTTTATTTTTATATCTTCTATATTTTTTTTTTTCTCCTCAACTGTTGTGTGGTGTATGACTAATGAATATATAAAAGAACTCTTTCATTAAATACATTTATGCATGGCAGGAGAATTTGCACTCATGTGTGTATATATATATACACACACACAAGATTATACCATTTAATTGGTATGATATCCTGAATTATTCTTATTTTCAGCTAGCGTTATTAAATTATGTTATTATTTAGATGATTGTTGGAGATTCCTGTTGAGGATAACTGGAAATCCACCTCCAGCAAGTCTGCACCTGATTTTCAACCCCCTCCATATATGATAGACATTGTTGATCCTTGATTGTAGGAGATCACACGATTATAGGAGATTACATTTACAAAATTGGTAATTATTTCCTTTCATTTATTTGTTACCTTGTACATCTCTTGTAACCAATATATATCAATGGAAATGTCTGCCACCCCTCATTGTATGTATGCAAGGCCGGCTCCATGGTAAGGCCACTTAGGCCATTGCTTAAAGCCCCACCTTATGTAAGACCTTCAAAAATAAAAATGAAGTGTTTTTTTTTTTAATTTTTTTTGAAAAATAAAAAATAAAAACCATTTCATTAAATAAAATGTTAAATAATTTATATAGTTTTCAATGTGTGCAAGGCCCCATAATACCAAATTTAATACTTAATACAATGATTTTTTTCATAAGTAATACAATGAATTATTTATATTTTAAATAATTTTTTAAAAATCTTGCTAAATAGAAGCACAAAAACTGCATTGAGGCTTCATTTTAAGTTGTTATAAATATAAATTTACGAAAGCTGTATTTAAAGATTTTAAATAAAATCTTGTTTTATTGAAAATTTTGAAAATATTCCATATAATAATTTCTATTTTATTATATTATAATTACAAACGATTCAATTAAATTTCGCCTAAGGCCTCAATTTGTGTTGAGCCGCCCCTGTATGTATGTATTGATCGTCCCATGATTTGAACGTACGTAGAGAGTCGAGACAAACTAATCAATTACAAGTCCAACTAATTGATATGATCGACGCCAGCAAACATGCATATCATGATGTCTAACCTTATTATAAAGAGGGAAACTACATAAATAAAACAAAGGAAGAAGAGAAGAAGAAGAAGAATACATAACCACACACAAATTTCCTTAGATTTTTCTGATCAGGATGTTTCTCCTTGCACAAACCACCAGAAAGAAGAAATATTCAACCATACACAAACGTCCTTTATTAGATTTTTCTCTGGATGTAATATTATTTCTCCACAAATTAAAGCACAAGCAAACTAAAAATCCTGTGAAGATTCACAAGTTACAACCTGATCACGCCATGCAACAAAGTAAGTACGTATCTTATCAAACCTTATAAATAAACATAGGAACTTATATACATGAAAACAAGGCAACAAGGTAAAAGAAAACCAAACTCGAACTTAATTCTTTAGACTTCCGTTAAGGATGCTTCTCCGCCAGTAGACTTGGAATCCGACGAAGACTCAGTACTACTTTTAGGGTATCCGATTCCATAGCGCTTGTAAGGAAAAGCCATGAAAACCACACTCGACGCCACACCAACCACAGGAGGCAACACCTTGAGCAAAGTTTTCTCAGTGGAAGCCGACACCGGATAGAAGCACCCCACAGTATTTTGATCCAAAAGCACGACAACTCCAAACACAGACATCGTAAAGAAGGCATGAACGAAGTCGGCAAACCGAAGCTTATAGGCCGACAAGTCGACGTTCTTGGATGCCGTTGAGGGCCAAAGACCCTTCAACGTTGTAATCCCATAATGGGTTTTCGTGTCATCTCCAACATAACTGTCAGTGAAAGTAGAAAATAAACAAGCCAGACCACAGAGACCAACGAGAATGGAGGTGGGGAACTTGTAGTTGGAGGTGTTGCAGTTGCCATAGTTGGATAAGGTAGGGCTGAGGAACTGGTACGTGAAGACTGTCCCTGTCGGGAGGAGACTAACTAGGTTTCCAAGAGCTGATAATGTTTGCTCTTTGATGGTTTTCTGGCTGGAGCTTTCGTTAGAGTTGGATGCACCCGTGGCCATGGATATGGGTGTCTTTTGGTGGGATTATTCTTGGGGATGATTGCCGGAGGATAAGAAACGAAGTGTTTAATTCTCTGCGTTATGGGAGCTAGCTAGCTTGCAACTAGCAACGAATTACTTCGTCATAGCTATTTATAGAGCCCCATGTACAGAGAGCTGGCTTGCTTGTACGTAAAACAGAAGAGATTAGGATACGATTGCTTGTACTTTTGTAAATTATTAATCTAAGCATGTACTTATAAATTAGTACTTGATGAAACGTGTGAGGAAACCCATAATATTTCTTGTCAATTGGTTAATTAACATATATAATATAAACTTGTCATGACTACCTGTAACATAATTAGTTTAAATTAAGTAGCAAATTAATAATTAGTTCCCATTTAGATTTTTTATTCCAAAGAATGCTCAAAGAAGGGATATGGACGCGTACGTGTTAATTCTCTCTCTCCTCAAAAGTTGTAATCTATTAATTATGACTTATGAGGACAGAATATATATGCACTCGATCGTGAGTTTACATCAAAATCAGAAATATATGCTCTATTTCATAACTAAAATATTCCAGGTGCAAAAATGTAATCTTCACCACTCGGATAAGAAGAAGTCACCGATCATAGATGAGTGAGATCATGCCAATAGTTCGATCGGCAGCTGCATATATATATATATATATATAAATATATATATATATATATATACATACTAGCGGTGGCTTAACGCGCAAAGCACGTCTGCCACATTAAATAAAATTCTTTACAGTAAATAAAATTGAAAGGAGCATAAATTAAATAAGAAGAGATATGAATTGTTGGTATTTTATGAACATTTATGAATTTTCATTTTTCTCTATTTTAGTAAGAAGAGTTTGTTCTAATCGCAATATCTTCAAACATTTCATTTGGTTTAGTATTTTATAAATTAAATTTGATGGTTAGTTTAATTATCTATTTTAAGTTAGTTTAAATCAGTATTTAAACTTCTATCGTTGGATCCAATCTGAGGACTCAAGAAAAATTGTTGGTATTTTATATATTAAAGTTGATTTTAAATGTATGATAATATGATATTTATATTTTAATTATTTATTTTAAGTTAGTTTAAATCAATGTTTGAATATTTATATTTTAATTATCTAGTTAGTTTAAATCAGTGTTTAAACTTTCATCGTTGGATCCAATCTGGGGACTCAAGAAAAATTGTTGGTATTTTATAAACTAAAGTTGATTTTAAATGTATAATATGATATTTATATTTTAATTATTTATTTTAAGTTAGTTGAAATTAGTGTTTAAATCTCTACCATTAGATTAAATCTGGAGATTCAATATGGGGATTCAATCTAGTGGTTGAGAATTAAAGGCCCAAACCCATTTTTGTCCTCACTTTCGCTTTCTCCCTCTCTCTCATTCCCCTTGCACGTCTTCCCTCTCTGTCACCCAATCTCCTCCCTCGAGCAGCCCAGCGCCACCGTGCGCCACCCTGCGGCGTTACAGACCACTTCACCGGCTTCCACTCAAGCCGACGATCAAACCCCACCGTCGATGGCCCTTGGAAGCTCCTCCCTCAGCCGCACGCGAGCAACCCGAAATGGATCTCGGCACACGGGTTCTCCACTCTTGTGCCACCGCGGCTCAGCCCCAACTCCACCAAGCACCACCATCGAGTTTCCCTCACGTTGTGCCCGTGAGCAACTCGGAATGGGTCTCGGCGCTCTGGTTCTCTAGGGCTGCGCCACCGCGGCTCAGCCCCAGCTCCACCAAGCACCACCACCGAGTTCCCTTCAAGCCGCGGACCACTTCCATGGAACCCACCTCCCCTGCTCCTCCAATCCCAACCGAGTTGTTGTGTAGTAATTTTGTGATGGTTTACGGTGATTTTGTACAATTATGATGAATTTGTGATTTTGTGAATGATGATTTTGTGATTTTGTAATGATGTGATTTTTTGATGATTTACGTTGAGGTTGGTTGTGATTTTTTGATAATTTACAATGAGATTTTGTGCTTTTGTAAAGGATGATTTTGTGATGATTTACAGTAAGGTTGGTTGTGATTTGGTGATGAGTTACGGTGAGATTGTGCTGTGAGGAAGATAATTGATGTAAGGATATACCGAAGGACACAAGCGAAAGAAGGAAACTGTCAAACAAAACAAATGTTCATTACTGTTCATGAAACATTAGCTCTTTTTAAGTATTAGGGGGATATATGCAGGTTTAAGGAAAGTGTAATTAGAAGATGCATGCATGGACATGAATTGCAACATGCATGCATGGCAGCATTAATATTAGTTAATTAATTAATTCCAGGTTAAATATTGCATGGGATGATAAAAATAATTAATTATGAATATGATAAATATGCGTAAAGTGCCTGTCAAAGTAATTTCTAATTGATTGTTTGCAGCGCTTGCTATATATACATACATTTGGATTGGACTTTAATTATACAAAGATTTCAAGATATTTCAAGCTAGCTAGGTTACTCCAAGTGGCCCTAAGTAATTGGTCTGCCATATAGACCAATAGGTTAATAACGCCATAGAGACGTAGTATCATTTCTTCAACTCAGTAATTGTTCTCTTTCCTTTTAAATTTGCCTAATCTCACGTGCACCCTCCTTATCACATTTATATATATTTTGGTTCAGTTTCGGTTGACAAAAAAAAAATTGAAAAACAAGTGTAGTGCATTTCAAAATCCCTCTTCACTTATCATCTTCTTCCTCTGGTTTTCTATTTGTGATTATCATCTTCGGCTAGAAACTTTCTTCGGTGAATTGTACTTCTCATCTTCTTGCTTTGGTTGCCAGAAACTAACGATTATTTGAGTGCATTTTAGAACTTCTCTTTCATTTCCATACGCACTGACACTTTCATTTCCCTTTTCTTTTCTTTTTTTATCTTTTATTTTTCAGTTGTTTCTTTTTTTTGTTTTTAGTTACTCCTCATTCTTTCATTCGATAACAATGGAGCCACAACAAAAGAAAATAAAAACTATAACTTCACTTTTTCTTTCCTTCTTTACCATTCATCCTCTAGAGTCTCAACACTGCATAAAACTATCAAGCAAACCCATCTTTTTTCCTTCTTTGCACTGGCAAAATCAATAACAAAACACCACCAAAGTACTAAACCGCCATCAAATCGAGTAAGGAAGAAAAGAACATCCCATAAGGTAAACGTATATATTGTTAACTATTACACACACATACAAAGAGAGAAAGAGGTTGCTTACAAAGAATAGGGAGTAGGTTGTGGCTTTGGGTTATGCTTGTGGGGATAATGGCGGCACTTGTTTCTAGACTTCTATCTCCCCTCTGCTTTCTTTGTAGCCGTGTTAACGAAGAAGACGACGTAACGATGTGGCTGAAGACAAAGGCGAAGATTTGTGGTCTCAGACTTCTATCATTCAACTGAGGGAGGGGCGAGGGAGGGCGGCGAGTTCGAGGGGAGGGACATGCATTCGAGGTTTCTTCAGTGCTTCCAGGGGATGGACTCACAGTCCCCTAGAAAGATCGAGAGAGGGAGTTCTTAAGGCAGAGAGGAAACGCACAGAGAGAAGGACTAAGGAAGAGAGGAAACGCACAAAGGGAGTGAATGAATTGAAAAAAAAAAAAAAAAAAAAGTTTGAGGGAAGCTTCGTGGAGTGAAACGGTTCGTTTCGATGGTATTTTGCCACATCATTAGTCGCTTACGCGGCGTTTACCCAAGTCAACGGAACGTAGGATTTTTCATTTGGGTTTTAACCTATGAATAATTATTCATTGTAGATTTAGGTTATGTTTAGATGTCAAGATCATCTCAATTCATATCAAATTAATTATTAATAAAATTTACTATTTTTTCAACTTTTCATAAAAAGTTAAATTCATTTCAATCTACTTCATACATTTAAATACATATCTTAATCTATTTACAAATCATCTAAAATTATCTCAAGCTACTTACAAGTATCCAGGAATATAAACAAATCCCTTATTAATCAGACTCATTACAGTTATAAGAAAAAATATAAAATATTTTTCAATACTTGTTGCTATAATAGGTTTCTACGTCAATGACGTGTTTTGTCAGTAGTGGGATTAATGCAGGTAGATTTTGGAGATTACATCTCATCTTATTATTATAATTATTTTAAATTTTTCTACAAAATATAATAAATAATTTAATTTTTTTAAATTTTAAATTAATAATAATAATATTTTAATAATATTTTATTCAATTTTTAAATTTTATCTAAAATTATTTCATCTAATCTTATTATCCAAACTACACATTTTAGGCTCATTTGGATATAAAAATTATTTTATCTCATCTCATTTAATTTCATCTTATTATTTTAATTTTTTAAAATTTTTACATAAAATATAATAAATATTTTAATTTTTTTCAAATTTTAAAATAATAATAATATTAAAAAATAATATTCTAATAATATTTTATTTTATTTATCTAAAACTATTTCATCTCTCTCATCTTATCCTCTAAATAATATAAAAGATAAAAGATAAAAGATGAAAGATGAAGGACCGTCAACTTCTCACCTACCTCTTTGCTAGAGACACTTTGATCAACACTCGAGAAAACCTTCTATTCATATATTAGACTATTTTGTTACGACAAAGAGAAAATCCGTGCACTCAAGCCTTTGCTCTTAATCATGGTATACTTATTATCAAATTAGGAATAAATACATTGACTTAAATTGAAGCGTACCAATAATCTTAGTTATTAGTTTCGGATAACAATTTAACCACGTAATATATACGTGTGAAGAAATTGAAATTAAACATCTTTAGTGAGAAAGAGATAGAGAGGTAAAATTAATTTTATAATATTTATTAAACATTTAATGATGTTATAAAATTCATAAAGACTATTAAGTTTAGACAATAATTTAACAGATATAATTATTATACCGCAAGAATCGCGCACAACTTTTGTAGTAGGGTTCAATGTCTAGTGAATAATGACATTATAAAAAAGAGAAATGATATTTATGAACCCTAGTGAATAATGACATTATAAAAAAGAAAAATAATATTTATAGTCATGGAATGTGCAAACCGCACACTCTTCTTAAAAAAGTAAATACATATTAAATATTAAATATTTATGAGTCAAAGATGGCAAACTTGAAGTGCTGAAACAGTGTGTATCATGTGGTGTTTGTGGCAAGAACGTAATGCACGAACATTTGAAGACAAGGAGAGAACGCTAGAGGAATTGTTAACGTCATTTTATAGCACTCTTTGTACTTGGGCTACTGTTATTGATTTTAACAATATGGCCCTTCATGACTTTCTTGTCTCTCTCACGCCTTCTTAGTTAGGGCTCCCCAATGTACATACTGGGTTAGGCCTATTCTTTGAGCAATATAATTTTCTTACTTATCAAAAAAATAATAATAATAATAATTTTTGCGATATAATATGATAAATGCTTTAGTGATAAAAAAATTCTACAAAAATAAATTGGTGAGATACAATGCATTTATATTTTCTTAAAAACAAAAAATCAATCTTTCTAAGGATAAGTGTTAGTTTGTGACACCTGTTTAGTCATTTCTCATGAATATAATATGTGGACTTTGTAATATTAAATACTACTCGTGAACATTATGGACACGAACATAAATGTTATAAGATCCACCTATCATGTTTATCTTTGTCCAAAATATAAAAAGTATTTAGGACATAGATTTGTAAGAAATACTAATAAATACAGGATTGGACCATATTTTTTCCTTAATTATTTTAAATTTTTCTAAAGTCTCCTGAAATTATTTGCGGTTAGATCCTTCATCTTTTGTAATTATGCATTTTTTTTCCCTTCTTTTCTACATTTTTCATAGCTGCTTAAGAATCCAATTGTGAGTTTTGATTGCAACAATCTATTTTCAAAATGAAAAATTATTCTCATCAGTCACTATTCACTACTATATACCTATAAAAAATATCCTCATATCTTATAAAAAAAAAGATATAAAGTGTGAAATTAAACAGTGACTAATGCATAAAATTACTCTCTCAAAATATATAGGAGACGTCAAAATTTATCGGTGAAATCTCTCATATTTATCATAAATTTGTACGTGTTGAAACATCCTAGCATTGCCTATCCTCTGTGATCTCTTTTGTGAGGGCTTGGGTTGCTTATGGGCTTGTATGCCCAGGAAAATATGTACCATTATCGAGGGTTCCTTGGACCCCGTTTAGCTGTGAATGGAAAGTCTTGGCCTTTTGAGTTCATTCCCTAGGCCCAGTTTAGATACAAAGTTGAAATGAGATGCATTGATATTAAAGTTAAAAAGTTATATAAAATATTATTATTATTTTAAGATTTAAATTATTTATTATATTTTATATAAAAATTTCAAAAAAATTATAATAATAAAATGAGTTAAAATGAAATAAAATGCTCTCACCGTTCAAATGAAGCTACCTTTCGAGTTCATTCCCTTGTACATACTTCCTTCCTTCCCTTGTGCATACTTAGGCCTCGTTTAGACACTTTAGGACATATTTTGTTGATGAGATAATATGAGAATTTTATAAATAATAATGAAATTATTTGTAAATAATAATAAAATAATGTGAGTTAAAATATTTTATTGAGTCTTAGGAAATGAGAGAACAATTGAACAAAAATATTATAAAGTTGAAAAATTGTTTGAATATTATTTTTTAATGTTTAAAATTTGAAAAAATTGGATTATTTTTTATATTTTGTTTTAAAATATGAAAACATTGTAATGATTAGATGAAAAATTTAAAAATTAAAAATTAAAAAATATTTTGTATTTTACTAATGTTTGGGAAGGAAATATATGAGAATGAAAAATGCTAACTTGCCCTATGGTTTTGCCCCCTCATTTTGACTGCTAATGTATTTTTATTTTTTATTTTTATGTAATGATTAAGGAAATGATTATTAATGAATTTATAAATTTTAAAAAATATATATTTAAAAATAACTTTAAAAAAAAGAAGAAGAGAAAAATATAATTTGAACTGGGTACACGCCAGCGGCTTAGTAGTAGGATCCAAAATATATTGCCTTCTACGAGTGACATTCGTGCATTTACATCCAAGTACGTAGTATCACTCGGAGTCCTAGTTTGTTTTTCGTAGTAATATTTAGCACTGTTCATCCGGGCCGGGTTTTTTCCCGACCCGGTCCGGAACCCGGATAACCGGGTTCCGGTTACGGGTTCCGGCCCGGATTACATCCGGGCCGGTACCCGCATGACTAAACCCGGGTCTACCCGGGCCGGGTACCGGGTTTTATACCCGGTACCCGGATTTGAAACCCGGAACCCGGGTTAAAAAAAAAAACCCTATCTATACTCAAAACGACCGGCAGACTCTGGACTCAACTTCATCTCCCATTCTCATTCTCCCTTGCGCCGCAGCTCTCAAGGCTTGAAGACTGAGTCGCAGTCGCTGACCCTCCTCCGCAGCTCTCAAACCTCTCTCTCTGTCATCTCCTCTGCGCCTCTCTCTCTCTCTCTCGTCTCACTCAGGCACAGCAGCACAACAGCATAGCAATACCGAGAGGTTTAGGGTCTGTAACGTCATCCGAAATTGCATGTAAGACTTTCTTGAATTCTTCCATCAATTGCTTCTATTTTTGTTAATTATGTTGATTTTTTTGGCTATTCTTGAATTATTTTGTTGAAGATTTATGGGTTTGGCTTTGCTTATTTGGTTCGGTGATTTGGGTTTCTGTAAGGGGATGCCGACTTTCACATACTGACTTTGTTTATTTCCCCCAACTTGGAAGAAAAAAAAGGCCCTTTCCTTATGAGAATAGAAAAAACTTGGAAGAAACAGTTTCTCCACCCATATTTATTTAGCATTTAGTAGTCTCATTTCATTGAGATTTTTTTTTGCCTAAATGAGACAGCTCACTTAAGATACAATATAGTGGTGGCATCAATGCCTAAATGTTATTTTTTTTTAGTAATGCTAGATACAATCTTATAGTTTAAAAAAAGAAGGATATTGCTGGACACATTGAATTATTCTTGCACAGTCGAGGGGCATCTGGAGAAGGATATTCATGAACATTTGAACCGCAACAAATTGGACCAACTAACATGTTGTTGACTCCACACCCATTACCTTTGTTACGTGTTTGTAATAAATTTTCTTCAGTACCCAATTATCATGATGTGCAATAGTAAACAGATTTTGCATTTCTAGTCTTGTATTGCTGTTTTTCATGTATGAACTATTTTTTCGTACTTGAATGTGGCTGCTTTGTTTGCTCATGTCATACAACCACTATGCTGCAATCTGCATGATCTGGCTTACATGTCAAAGAACTGTATGGTTTTGGCATTGGGTTAAAGTTTAAACCTTACAGATAGATTCGGTACTAAACATTAGCTTAAATAAAATTAAATAAAAGTTACTTTTTGTTTTCTTAACCTTGGAACTGTAATAGGTAGGAAAAGCTACTCCAACAATATCTTACTTTCTTTGTTTTGTATCTTAGCTTTTCCCATGCATCCACTTTACCAAAAGCAATACATGGACGTCCCCAGCCTTATTATTTTTTAAATATCTTATAAGGTGAAACAATTAGTAAAGCCTTTTTCTTTCTTTTGATCTGGTTATAATATATGATCTCTATTCTCGGTATAATATATTGTTGATGGGCTTTGATGTTCGTGGTTGAAATCTTGTATTTAGGGAGTAGTTTTTTCTCCCTAGCTCGCACTTTTGCTATAAACTTCATTGTGGAAATCCCAGCTGGGTGTAATGACTTTACGTTTGCTGTAACATATCACACACAGTAACAGAGCATACACTTGTTCAGTTATATTAATTGGTTCTAGTTTCATGGCGGCGTAGGCTTTTATATTATAATGAACCAGGATCAATTAGAACTAGAGTGAGTATTTTCCTTTCCTTTTCTTTTTGGTTAGAAAGAAGAGAAGGCCTACGTACAGTACTCGTTTTGTGCATATATGTCATGACCACAGAGAAAGAAATCAAAGACTATTTGTGATTGAGCTGTTTTGGTTAACTTAACCAAACATCAGAGTATATTGATATTTATAGAGTACACTATATATATGTGTGTATTACAAGATAAGAACAACTAGAATTACATATGAAGATAAGATCAAACATAAGAGTTCAAAACGTGAACTATAGATCTGTTAAGTTGTGGGAGAACTGGTTTGGTTATGATAAGTTTATCATTTTAAGTTATGTTGTTATCCAGTCGAGAGTGGTGTTCGACAGATTGTGTCAGTTGAGCTGTATCTTCTACAATCTTAACAGCTCCCGGCAAATTGATTTTCGGAGAGACAACCATCAATTTGTCACATAATAATTGGAAGTGAGAGGAACATAATGCATTGCTATATTTGATTATTTATTTTGTTATATTTGATTATTAGTGTTTGATTATTTATTTTGTTATATTTGATTATTAGTGTTTGATTATTTATTATATTGTGTTTTGTGGTGTTTATTACTCAATAACAGATGGAAGAAGATTCTATGAGTTGTAATGTCAGTACAACCCAAGGGGTTGGTGGTGACTCTTCGTCTATTCCACTGGATGTGGATGACCATGGGAGTCTTCCAACCCTTTCATCCACATATACACAACAACCTACCCGTTCCATCCCACCTTTACCCAAGAAATCGAAAAAACCACCTAGTAACCAATCGGTGGTTTGGGAACACTTTACTAAGGTGCAATCTATTGACCATGATAACCCAAAAGCCCAGTGCAATTATTGCGCTAAGCTATACAGTTGCCACTACAAGAATGGCACTTCATCTATGATACATCATCTCCAGAATGCATGTGAAACTTCCCCTCTTAGACATAAAGGAGTTGGAAAAAGTCAATCATCTAGTGTTAAGAGGGATGCGGAGGGAAGAGTGTGTAGCCCACAAGGTATAGTGAAGTATGATGCAGAAAAACTTAGGGTGTCAACTGCTAAGTTTTTTATTAGGTGTGAATTGCCTTTTAGGCTAGTGGAGCACGAAGGGTTTGTTGAGTTCGTGACTGATTTAGAGTCTCGATTTACTTTACCATCCCGAATCACTTTAAAAAGGGATTGTATTAAACTGTATATCGAAGAGAAGATAAAGTTAAAGAAATTGTTGGATGGTCAAAGAATGTGTCTTACAACCGATACTTGGACGTCGGTGCAAAATATGAACTACATGTGCATTACCGCACATTTTATTGATTGCAATTGGAGATTGCATAAAAAAATACTTAA
>QEOT01003928.1:225267-276038 GCA_003123785.1 Pterocarya stenoptera
GGGGGGGGGGGGGGGGGGTGTGGGGGAGGAGAGAGGACAAATATGTGAGGGGAGACTTCGTACCGACCTTCGCAAAATGACGCGTGAAGATCGAGAGCCCAGCTGCCACGTTCGAGTCGCTGACCTGACCGACCTGGTCTAATTGCGTTATGTGATTCTTACGTGTGCAGGGGTAGGTGGAGTCCACCTGGCTTCCCCATGTCTGTTCCGACCTGACGAAGAAGGGACCGTTATATTTTAGCTCCATTTCCTTAATTTAATTTTTGTTGTGATTGGTGTGGCCACGCTGTCCGAACTCATTTTCGAAACGGCGTTAGATTGGCAGGCGTTAGTTGTCGGTTTCCGATATTAATAATCTCTTTGCTGTTGGGTGGTCTCTTCTCGTCTCGTCTTTGAGGTGACAAATGGTCACCACAAGCTTTGTGCGTGCCTTTGTTTGGTCGCTACTCGCTAGAACAGATATATATATTAGCGAAATAACAAATTTTTACAAATATTAAGTTTATAAATCACCGGCCTCTATTGTTTTACAAAATAAGATGAGAATTAAACAGTTAAATAAAATATTATTAAAATATATTTTTTAATATTATTTTTATTTTAAAATTTAAAAAAATTAAATTTTTTATTTTATTTTATATTGAAATTTAAAAAAATTGTAATGATTAAATGAGATAAATTTAAAAAAATTGAATTGTTTATTTTATTTCATATTGAAATTTAAAAAAATATAATAATAAAATTGAGATAAGATGAGATATTTTCTGAAAATAAACGAAACTGTAATTAAATGTAATAAGTTAATTTCTTAACCGTACAAATAATTTTAGATGTATTATAATAAAATATATTAGTTTGTAAACTTATTTTTATTAAATCTTTTTATGAATTAGATATAAGTTTGGTCTCATTTATTTTAACAATCATCATCATCTTATCTCATCTCATCTCATCTTATCTCATTATTATAATTTTTTTAAATTTCAGTACAAAATAAAATAAATTATTCAATTTTTTCAATTTTCAAAATAAAAATAATATTAAAAAAATATATTCTTATAATATTTTATTTAATTTTTATTTTTTATCTCAACTCATTTTATCTGTAAAAAAAAAAAAAGTAAAAGTCTCCTCTCTCTCTCTCTCTCTCTCTCCAACTTCTATTTCACATTTATTACAAAAAAAAAATTATATTTCACTCCTCTTCGTTCTCTTCTAATTCACACCTCTCTCGCGACCTAATATATGCTCATTCTCTTCTCCACTTCTGACTCCACATCTTATTATATGTGCGCACGCATCTTGCCTTCTTCATCCTCCACGGTTACTTCCATCTTGCTACGCTCTTAATAAATAAAAGAATCCATAATCAAATTACCAAACTCTAGAAAGCATTCATTCACAATACTCCATCAAAATACCTAATTACTTATAATTCAAACTTTTGGTCGGAACTCCTACAATACGAATATAGAAAAATTTTACTCGGTAGCCTTACACCACACATCTAAAAAATAAAAATAAAAATAAAAAAATAATAATAAAGACACACATCCATAGATATGTAATGTAAATTTAGCTAGTAGAATAACTCATGAATTTATTAACCATAAACTAGTTTGGACAGATGAAGCAAACAATTTTTTGGTTCACATGTCACTGTTCTTGGATTATGATTTTTGAATGTTTCTTCATTTGGCAATGGCAACTTGCCACGTGCTAATTCTCGAAAACAAAATCACAACCCACTAACACTTATTTATTTGCTCTAATGATCAAATTAAAGGGAATCTCACCTTTTTAAAGCAACAAATCATTGCATAAGACTATATATTATAATATTGAAAAAATAATTGGAAATATTAAAGTAAGAAAATAAAAAACTATAAAAGAGAGATCCTAGAGATCTTTTTTATAGGTGGTTCATCATATTGGATTTTGATTTATTCAAGCATTCTAGCAAGCACTAGACATGCAACTTTATTCAAGACATGACATAAGTTGTTTATATATTTGTTAAATGTGACAAGCCTTACCCAAAGAAAATACAAAATTATATAGACATGATCTTGAGTTTAGATGCATGCTGCAGTGCCCTTTCTTCGATTATGAGACTGGTGCCACCCAGTGAAGGGCTCAGGATCATCAAGTTGATTTAGATATATAAAAACATGAAATACAAAGTCTATTGGGGATATTGATTATATAGAGTTATTGGGAATCTTTCCTATTAAGAAATTTCACTGGAGAATTTGGATTAAAAGAATGTTGCTAAAGGCTTGCGTTGTTACTGTTCGTTATGCCAGATCATACGCGTATCGATTTTTGGATCGATGTATTTTTTTCACTTTCCAAATCTTGAAGGATTTCAGTACATGCTTTGATGTCATCAAATCATCAAATCCTACCTTAAAGATAAAAGAAAGGGTGATTCTCAAAGAAGAATTAATCTTTGCATCAGCCTACACATCACAAACCATAATTTTTTTTTTATTTGTTTCTCTTATTAAATGTGTATTATATGGATGATGAATAAAAAAATATAAATGTTTCAAGAAGAGTAAAATTAAAAAAAAAATGAAAATAAAATAAAATAAAATAAAAAAACACATTGGTGTGTGGTGTGTAGGCTGATGCATAGCAATGCTCATCAAAGAGCTCCAAATTAGACTTGCCTTCATCAAAAATTAATTTTAAAGAAATAATGCATTACCAAATTAAGTTTGCTCTTGTATATATATAAAGTTTTGCAATTTACAAGTTGACGTGTAAAAATACTATTTACTTGAAATAAGAGAAATTCAAAATATAAATATTTTTTCTTTTCTAATGTAATAGCCTTTCGTATCAATAATACAATTATGTAATTGTAAACAGAATTCTTTTAAAAAAAGAAAGGTAAGATTCGTAATTAAATTTCACTATTCTTCTACAAGAACAATGAGGGTACGATACCTTGTTTTCTGTCCCCACTGACTTCCTCAATGAAATTGCACTTGAAAAAAAAGGAAGGAAATAAAGAGAAAGTGGGAACAAATCTAAGAAGCTTTTAAAAAACGTGGGGTCAAAGGAACCTTTTTTATTTTTATTTTTCCAAAATAAGAAGTGAATTGCAAGGAAGCAATAATGCTATCTTGTCTCTTCTATTTACATTTTTTTTTTATAATTATTATAAATACAAAAAAATTATATAAAATAAATTTATAAATTGATGTGATTTCATTAAATCAATTTGATATACTTTATAATAAAAATAATTTTATAATATGATATATCACATCTAATCGCATCAATTTATAAGTCTATTTTTATATAATCCTTTAACTAAAATATTTTTGTTTATAAAATAGTGCTTTGGGAAGCGGTAGTAGAAAGTGGAAACATTCTCCTACATTAAGAAAATAAAATAAAAAATAAAACTGAAAAAGAAAAAGAAAAAGAATAATGATGGATAAAGCTAAAGTGTAGGAGAGGAATCATGAAAAGCTCTTTATGCTCAAGTGTTTTAGATGCTTTGGTCACCCTTGGGGAATGCAGCTGCCTTATATCAATTTGTGTTGCAGATTCACCCACCAATGTTGACCTTCCTACCTTGCGCAATTTCTTCAAACAATATTCAACCCAAACATTTTATATATAATTATATATAAATATATATATATATATATGTATGCCCCATCCATGTGCCCATGCTGCTATATATGCGGCCATTTTGAGTTTTTGGAATCTTATAATTCTTTTTTTTTTTTAAATGGGATCTGTTCAATTTTATTTTTAAATATTGGTTCAATCACTTTTTTCAAATAAGTTGTTTGGAATTTAAACATCTTTAGACTGTGTTTGGATGTTGAATTGAGTTGAGTTAAATTGAGCTGAGTTGAGATGATAAAATATTGTTAGAATATTATTTTTTAATATTATTATTTTAGAATTTGTTGTTTATTATATTTTGTATTGAAATTTAAAAAAATTATAATAATAAGTTGAGATAAGTTGAGAGTAGTTTGGCATCCAAACGTAAACTTATTTAGTAAACTTTATGTATTTATTTTACAAATTTTTGTTGCTAATGGGAGTCGAGATCTTGAGCTCCTTTCAGCTTTCTATCACAGCCACGTTTTCTTTATGATTTTTATTACATACAATCACTTTTATATATTTTTTATGTATTTTATTAATGTGATTGATCAAAGTAATTATTTTATATTAAAAAATGACAAAACCAATCATATTAGTAAAACACACAAATAAATATTAAAAAAATGACTACACGTAAAATTTTTGTTTCTTTATACCTTTGTGCATGTGGCTGTGATGAGTCATGGGGCTTAGAATTCAATGAGTGTGTCGTGCAGCAGATGAAGATAGATGGATGGTAAATAATTAATAAGAAAGCATATATATATATATATATATATATGAAGGAAGCATCAGAATTTCATCCAAGGTTGTAATATGATTGCATTACCTACTCACTCTATCATCTTCTCCTCAACTTCAATGCTGCTAAGCTTTAAGTATTTTCATATTCGTGTTTCCTCAATCGAGAGAATTCGGGTGCTGAGTAACCAAACATGCATAATTTATTTTATAATTATATTTTAAAATAAAATAATGTTATTTTCGTAAATTATTTTATAAAATGTCCCTATTTTTCAAATTTTTCATAAATTGAACAGTTGACATGATGTTCATGGCGCAAGTGTGGGCTGAGATTTTTGGTTTTGTGTTTGTGTCGTGGAGTTGATTGGGCTATGCGATGTGTGTATTCAAAACCCAAAGCACTTTAGTTGTAAGTGTGAGGCCCGAACATGTAATCTTATCATTGGACATCAGAGCTTCATCAATTCGGCCCAACCCATCTCCTGTCGTGCCCAAGACTGAATAGAACATCCTCTACAGGCTTCAAACCCACTTGACTAATTTCCTTTTTTTTTTTTAATAAAAGAAATATATTGAGAAGGTGTGCGTGTTGTCGTTTTATCGACTATTCTCTTCACAAACTTTCATTTATGATATCATTTTTTATTTTTAATTAAAAACTTTATCGATATACTTTTTTATTACAGTAGTGTCTATCAATTATAAACTTAAATATTTATTTTTCAAAATAATAAATTCAAGATTATAGTTCATAGAATAAGATTATATATTTCACCACGTTAAAAATGGTATGAAAATGACTCAAATATGATCATTGCATAGGTATTATAAATTTTCCTAATAAAATATTTTTAAAAATTATAAAATTAAATAAATTATCAGACAAACTTAAAGTCATAAAATTAAATAAATTTTAAACAAAAGAAAATTTATAAAAATATATTATACTATTTCCTAATAACATATTTTTAAAGAATTTAAATTTATAGAGTAAAATAAATTATCAAACAATAGAAAAACATTAAAAAAAAAACATCTTAATAAAATATTTTTTAAAACTTAAATTTAAATAAATTATAAAACAACAGAAAAATTATATAAATACAATCATTAACTTACCATTATAAAACGACAATAAGCTAACACGCGCAGATTCTCTCTCGAAAGTCGTACCAATCTCTGTTCGTGTTCCATCCAATCGGTCTTTCCCATTTGTCCCTTTCTCGAAAAAATCAGAGAAAACAATTTAGAGACGATGGCGAAGGATTCGGGTGGCCCCAACTTTGGTCTTCCCCAGGAGGTGTTGGAAGTGCTGCCGTCCGATCCTTTCGAGCAGCTCGATGTGGCGCGCAAAATCACCTCCATTGCCATCTCCACCCGCGTCTCCGCTCTCGAATCCCAATCCTCCGCCCTCCGCTCCAAACTTGCCGACAAGGACCAGCTCGTCGCCGACCTCCGGGCCCAGATTGAGTATCTCGACGCCTACCTATCCGATACCGCCGATCAACTTGCCCTTGCCAACGAGGAAAAGGTCCGAACAGCCCCTAACCCGATTCAGTTCTTATTTGGTTACGAAAAACCCGGTACAGTTCGTTCATTTTTTTCTGGGCGTTATACTGATCAAAATTTTTTTTCTGGGCGTTCTATTTGATGCAGGAGAGCTTGCTAAAACAGAACGCTTCGCTGTCCAACACCGTGAAGAAGCTTAATCGAGATGTCTCCAAGGTACCGCCGATTCTTTGCACTGACGGCTACATTGTTTGAATTATCGCTTTTTAGTCCGTTGGATTATTTACTACCACGTAGTATGGTGCACAGAGTGAGAATCGATACATGATGGTAATGGATACCGTCAATTGTTAAATTAAGATTTCTATTACGTTTGACTGAATAGAGATTATGTTGGGAGAAATATGAACTGATGATAGCTTGAAACAATTTCGTATTGCAATAATTTGATATCGTTGATTGGATATTACAGCTTTTGGTTTTGGTACCTCAAAAACAAGAACAAAAAAAATTGAGTTTGATTACGTTTATTTAATTCCTGAAGACCGAAATGCTTTACCGAAAAAGTAAATGTGTACTCGTGTGTGCCTCCTATTTTGCTGCTAGGTGTTTGTGTGGACCTGTGGTGGAATATACGAATGTTGCAGCTAACAATATGTTTAGATCTTTTCGAGCACCTTTCTTTATACAAATGATTGAGTGTAGAATCGGGTTTTGTAGTTGGAGGTCTCATGGGGTCATACTGTATTGGGTGTTTGCAGTTGGAGGTCTTCAGGAAGACACTCATGCAATCTCTTCAAGAGGATGATGAAAATAATGTGAGTAATCTAAGAAGTACTGGTCTAGCTTAATGTGGCAGTTTCATCAAACCTATTCATTGTGAGTGCAATACTAGCTGCCTGTTTTACTATATCTGGTTTCTGCGATTACTGAATCTGGTTTCGCCACAGGCAGGGGCTCCGGAGGTTGTTGCTAAGATACAAAGCCATTCAAGTTTATCTTCTGCGTCACAGATAGTAGGTCCGTTACTTTTTGTTTTTGTTCCTGCTATCCTACCTAGCTGGATTCTAGGTGTTTGTTACTCTATTTGCTTATCAAATTGATAAATATCCCAACAGTGGATTGATTGTGTGCATGGAAACGAAACTTGCCCACTTATGGATATTAATTTCTAATCACTTTAGACTCATAAAATAAAATATAGTTTTAATCCCTGCATAGGAATTTTTTGAGCTTGAGCTTTAACTTATTATTTCATCCGTGGCCTTCCATGGCCAAATGGTAAGATCCCCTTTCAGAAGGGTGAGGTCTGGATCAATCTGTGAAAGGAGAGGTTTTTGGGTGCAGGAAGTACCTTTACAGCACACTGCCATCTGATCTAAAGAAAAGTTGAAAATGAATGTATTAGCTCATAAACAGCCATATGTTTCTCAAATTCCTTATATAAAAAAAAATGTTTCTCAAATTCCTTTGAGAAACTTTTCCACATTTTTTTTGACAGTTTGAATTTGCCTGATTAACTGTTGAATATTTTGAAATATACTGCACTTGATGGTTGAAAGTGCTTTTGTTACGAAAGTTACACCAAATATTTGATGCATTTGGCCCCAGTTTCTCAAATATTATTTTACCGATACTACCATTAATCTGAGATAGGTTTTCTATTTTTTTCAGACGATGATGCCACATTTCCATATTCGAGATATTCTTCATTCCAGAGTCAGAGGCCTGGACTAGGAAATTCATTTGCAGAGGATCATGAGGCTGATGGTATGTGCATATTATAACTTGAGGTGCATATTATAACTTGAGAGTAGCTGTTAAGATCAGAGTTGCTTCCCTTAGGTGCTTGCAATATGTGTCTTGCACGAGTTAATGCCTAGATAGATATGCAGGCTATGCTATTTTGCTTATGGATTTCAAAACCCTGCAACTGAGCATGTCAGTTATGATTTCTGACCAATCCTTGCAGTAAGACCTCGCATCTCACCTGGCCTCCTATTAGCATCCCAAGCTAGCACACCTCAGCTCACTCCTCCAGACTCCCCCCATAGCCTATCGGCATCGGTGTCTCCAGCAAGAACATCTAAACCTGTGTCTCCAAGGCTGTATTCAACGTCTTCTTCGGTGCACTCAAGCCATCATGGTTCGATATCAAGCTCTGACACAGGATCACATAGTGGTTAGCACTTGGACAAGTAGATTGCTCATGGAAACTTTTTCTTTAATTTTCTTATACCTATTTCATCAGTCACTATCTTAATCTGTTTCAGGAAGAACACGTGTTGATGGGAAAGAATTCTTTCGCCAAGTGAGGTAAAAACATGGAGGTTTGAGATCCAGAATAGTCGAACTATTTCTAACACATTCATGCGCTATCAAATCATGCCAAAATCAATAAAACTAATATAATTAGCTCACGTGTCCAGTATGGCTGAAGTGGTGCATCTTTTGTTAATGGAATTCTATATGCAACATTTTGCAGCTTACAATGTTTCAAACTTTCTACTTTTGTAATGGGAAATTTACAGCATCCTCTTGAATAGGATCAAACCTTACTCATCTGGACTCGATTCTCCAGTTCATTTGTAACCCAAAGCTTTTTATTCAGAGAAAAAACAATCCGGATATGGGGGATAGCAGCTGAATCATTGTGCTATTATAATTCAAATACATGTGGCATGACAGATTATGCCCCTTGGGAAATAATTGTGCCTCCTTTCCTATTATGCATTGCTTTTCCCTTTCTCAACTGATCAAGTAATAGATTTTAGCAATTTTTTTGGGAGCAGTTTTTAAAAAATTAAAAAAAAAGTTTACTCAAGCTACTTTAACAACTCTGTAACCGAGTTTTGTGCTTATAAATAAAATTATTACTTATCAAAAAAAGTTTTGTGCTTATATGCTCATGATTTGGTTCTTGGCCTTTCAAATGAAGGAGCTTTTCATCTGATCCTCTATCTTCCTGTCATCAGGACCCGATTGTCTTATGAGCAGTTCGGTGCCTTTCTAGCAAATGTTAAGGAATTGAATGCCCACAAGCAAACAAAAGAAGTACTCTCTCTCTCTTCTCTCTCTCTCTCCCTCCTTGCTGTTAACACTTCCTGTACTGTACCGACCACTGACCAGCATCCACTTATGCTTCCGGGATATTTCAGGAGACTCTACTCAAGGCTGATGAGATTTTTGGCCCAGACAACAAGGACCTTTATACGATATTTGAGGGGTTGGTCACTCGCAACGTCCACTGAAATTGCATAGCTGGAACTGTGATTACAGTTTGTAAGCAATGTTGTTAATTTCCATAGTCTTTTAGAGCAGTTCACCTTGTATACTACAATAAAAATTGCAGCGAAACAATTCTTTGAACTCCTGTTCAATTGGGTGTCGGGTTTTGAATTTGCATGTTTATTGACGAAATGTATAACCTAGGCTAGGATATTGTCCTTTTTGTCATTTTACTACGAAGTGTACACAAAGTGAAAAAAAAGTAATAAATAATGAAATCTGATGGCATTATATTTTGGAAAATGCTATTTATACTTATAAATGTGTCTGTTATTAATATGTTGAAGATTATGAAATTTGAAATTCAAAATTTAAATTAAACAACAAAATTGAGAAAATTGATATTTTACTCAATGCGTATAATATTGTGCATAAAATTGTAATTACATGAAGCATTAGGTCCTGTTTGGATATAGAAACAGTTTCATCTCATCATAACAATTTTATCAACTTTTCATACAAAATATGATAAATAATTTAATTTTTTTTTTAAATCTCAAAATAATAATATTACTAAAAAATAATATTCTAATAATATTTTATTCAAATTTTAATTTTTATTTAAAATTATCTTATTTCATCTCACTATTTAAATGGACCTTACTCTTAAGATAATGAAAATTTGACCTGCAAGTGTAGGCTTTTTGATGTCTTTCAATGAAGTTATGAAGGCAATGCCTTTCTCCATAAATGGGTGTTAGCTTGGTCACAGCCAAGAAAGAAACAACTTTTTGAAGATCTTCTGTAGCATTAATGATGGCTTACATCTTTGATTTTGTTAGTGCTTTGAACCATGGAAAATGTACCTTCATCTTTGAACTTCTGTTTGGCTTTTCTAATTTTTGTGTTTTGTTTCTTGTCCCCTTGTGTTAACGTTGGTGTCTTTATTTCTAATCTTTTGTTTTGTAACTGCATTGAGAGTAATCCGGTTACTCAATGCGCTATAAACTGCATTACAGAAAAAATAAAATAAAAATTACATAAAATATTGACAACGTTGTAAAAAAAAAATTCGACTCATTTTTTTATCAATAACGAAAGATAACATGATGTAACACATCATTGTAAAATTTTTATTATTGTAAAGTAGATACGATTAGGCCTGCAACTCGGCCTGGTGAAGCCGAGTTTGTATCCGACCCGACCCGGAATACAGACTCCAATCCAAACCGACTCGACCTGAACAAAACAAACCGGGTCGAACCCATATGACCCGACCTTGAAAAACAAGGTCGTTTTTCCATGCTTCTAGAAACGAAAACTGATTCATTTACAAACGGAAGAGAGAGAAGTGTTCTTGGGATCGAAGGAGAGGCATCCCCAAACCTCGATCTACCCAGCACCAGCAGCGGCAGCAGCAGATATGCAAACAGCGACGCCTAGCTCGAGCAACGCTACGCTAAAGGCAGAAAAGCCTATCTATAAACGACATGCTGAATCTGATCAGGGGGAGACCCGCCTTTGTGGAAGAAAGGGTACTCGGAGCTCGGGTCCGATAATCGTGGTGGTGGTGGTTGTGGTGGAGGAGGCGGATTAGACTCGGGTGGGGGAGGCCGACCCTACCGGAAACAATAGTTGGTGAAGAATTCTCCGATGAGCTAGAGTGTGAAGAAGAGTACTGGTAGAATTTAGAGTAGCAGCAACCCGTTAGAGCTGAAAGGATGATGAGTTGCTTTCATGATGAATTTTTCTCTATCTCTCTAATTAATTTCTTCTCTCTCCCAATTCATCTCTGGTTTTCATCTCACAAATCTTCTGTTCAGTGAGCCTGCGTGTAGGCTGAGTGGGCGACTACTAGTTTGGGTTTGGATCAGTATGATTTTATGCTTTCGAACGGGTTAACAGTGACACCCATTGATAAACCCGTTGTTTTGTCGGGTCCAGCGGGTCAGTTCGGGTTAGCCTAATCGGGTCCAGCGGGTGCTCGGGCACATGCATACCCCTAGATACGATTAATGAATTACTGGGTGTCGGGTCTTGATTTTGCATGTTTATTGATGAAAAGACCTAGGCTACGATATTGTCCTTTTTTTCATTTTACTACAAAGTGTACACACAGTGAAAAAAAAAGTAATAAATAATGAAATCTGATGGCATTATATTTTGAAAAATGGTATTTATACTTACAAGTTTTATTTCCATAACAATACGTAAGGGTGTACAGGAACTGACCGAACTGATCATGATCGACAAAAATTTACTGTTGGAGTCAAGAACTTATTGGAACTGGTGGAGAACAAGTCAGATGACGATAGAAAATGAGTGAAACCGACATCGGCCGGTTCGATCTCAATCTAAACTAGAATCAGATCGCTGAACCGGTCAGTTCAGATTGAAATCGAACCGACCGACATAATATTTTTTTTTAATATATATCTTAGATAAAATGATGTCGTTTCACTTAAACGACGTCATTTTAAATCCATGTTTAAAAAAATATATATTTAAAACAAAGTCGTTTAGTTTAATACACCAAACATCACCGTTTTGGAGTAGGGCTTCAGCCCTAACCCCCCTTCCCCTTTGGCTTTCTATCATCTACATTTTGCTCCATTCTCCCTCTCAACTCTCTTTCTCTCTCTCATCTCCCCTCAGCTTCTCTCTCTCTCTCTCTCTCTCTCTCTCTCTCATCTTTGATTCATTTTTCTAGTTTTTGTTGTGATATTTGTTGTAAGATTTGTGAAATTTTTTGATGGGTTTATGAAGTGAAAACCGGCGGGGACACTGATGAATCGACGGTAACCGGCCGAAACTACACTAGCTGGTTTTATCCCCCTTCACTAGTTGGTTTTGGTTGGTATCACGCATTGAAAAATATGTCAGTGTGGTTTTAGTTTTAGACCAAAACCGCATCAATATGGTCGGTTTTCACCCCTAACAATACGTTCTAACGTGTTTGCTATTGATATGTTGAATATTATGAAATTTAAAATTTAAAATTCAAATTAAAAAAGAAAAAATTGAGAAAATTGAACTTTTACTCAATATGTATAATGTTGTGTGTAAAATTATTAGTACATATAGCATTATTCTTATATTTTTCGTCTACCCCGTTTGGGCTAAGAGAGAATTGAAACCTCATCTGTAGCAATTTAAAGATAATGCAATCTGACCTGCAAGTGTAGGCCTTTTGATGCCCTTTCAATTAAGTTACGAAGGCAATGCCTTTCTCCATAAATGGGTGTTAGCTAGTGCACAGCCAAGAAAGAAACAACTTATTGAAGATCTTCTACAGCATTAATGATGGCTTGCTTACATCTTTGATGTTGTTAGTGCTTTGAACCATGAAAAATGTACCTTCATCTTTGAACCTCCTATGTGGCTTTTCTAATTTTTGTGTTTTGTTTCTTGTCCTTGTGTTGACGTTGGTGTCTTAAACATCTATCACTTCTCTATTTCAAAGAAAAAAAGTCGTCGTGTTAAACTACCTCAAACCTGTCGCCTCCACAAGTACTTGCATGTAACGACGGGTTCCTTGTATTTTTACCTAAAATCGACGTTCTAAATTCAACGCTATTGTATTTATTTTTCCCAGAAAATACTTTCCACCCTCCCTACCTCTCTCTCCCTCTGCTCTGGTGTGAATTGTGATCCAAGCATCCAGGCAAGACACATGCCGAAAGTCGGGCATCTTCCGTTCCTCTTGTTGATTTCGATCTCGTTGTTCCTCGGTGAATCTTCGGGCTCCTATGCTGGTTCAGCTAGTTCCATCATCAATCCCGCTAAAGTTAAACAAATTTCATGGAAGCCAAGGTCTCTCTCTCTCTCTCTCTCTCTCTCTCTCTCTAGTTGCCCGCGTTTGATTGCTGATAAAACTCTGAAAGAGAAAAAGAAAACATTTGTGGAAAATTTTTTTATGTTTACTGTCGCTTCTTCTAGTTTCCAAATTTATGATTCGCTCAATTCCACTGAACCAAAGAAAGGAACGTATCCGCTAAGATTTCAATGTTTAGTTCATTTCCTTTTTTGTTTGTTTATATTTTTCTTACACTTTCTCATTAGAGAATTCGATATGTTTGTTCCATTATGCTTTGACCTTATTCTACAAAAAGAACTCGATGATTTTGCAGAGCTTTCGTCTACGAAGGTTTCCTTACAGACTTGGAATGCGAACACTTGATCTCTCTCGTAAGTAGCATTGGAATTCCATCGCTTCCATTTGTTTAATTACTGTTTTTTTTTTTTTTTTCTTTCGGAAAAAGAAGAGAAAACTTTCAATATGAACTTGATTCTAGTGGTCGTTAGAATTTGTTGGTCGCATTTAATTAGGCGAAATCGGAGCTGAAGAGATCTGCGGTCGCAGATAATGTGTCCGGAAAAAGCAAGCTCAGCGAAGTTCGCACGAGTTCCGGGATGTTCATATCAAAGGGGAAGGTTTGGTTACTTGCGATTCTTGGTCCGTTCATTAATAATATGTTATGTATATCCATTTGCATAAATGCTATTTTCTTTGTTTGTCATGTTTAGTCATGCTCTGGCTTCTTACCTGATAGTTATCGTCTTTCTCCTTTTTTAATTTTGACCTAGGAGTGATTGTTGGGTTATCCTTGCTGGCATCTCACATGTGTTGTTGCAGATTCTTCGTTCTCACAAGGAAGAAAATTGCTTCAAATTTACTGAAGGAATAAACATTTGAGCTGAATTGATTCCATATTTCTATCATGCTTTCAGTCTTCTTAGGGAAATTTTTCAAGACAATAATTCCTAGTTAATCTTGATTAAAGTTTGGTGCGGAACTCATTTTCTGTGATCTGAAAACTTAATAATATGCATTTTGGTTACTAGTATATACCAGCTATTGCATCAATAAAAAAGAAGATGAACATGAAGGGGGAGGGGGTTGTAGTGAGAGAGAAAAGAAATCCATAATTATCTGTCTAAAACAAGAAGAACGGAATTCATGCTTCTTGCAAGATTTTCCCCTAAAATGGTAACACTAATTATGATAAAACTTAAATCATTTTACCTTATTTAACAGTGGTCACTGGTCAATGACGTGTGTTCCTTTTGAAAACAGAAGCTTAGTATTTGGGTGCATGTAAGATTGTAGATGCTCACTTTTGCAAGGAGAAATTTCCTGGCATACCCCATAGGGAAGAATACAGTTTAAGACATTGCTATTGATATATTGCTATTGGTCTATATGTGACCTGTCATTGGTTCTTTTACCTTGCGTTTTTTGACTGGGTCATTATTGCTTAGTTTTCTGTTTCAAGTACCTGATATTTCTGCTGTCTATAAATTGTGGAGCTTCCTCACTCGTTTAGTTCTTTGTAGGATCCTATTGTTGCTGGTATAGAGGACAAGATATCTTCCTGGACATTTCTTCCAAAAGGTAAACCAATTATAGCAAAGCACTATGGCTTTTCTGTTCTTTTTGTTTCTTAACTTTTGTTTCTTTCCTTTCCTTTTGTTTTTCGTTGGGTTTCTGTCATCAGTATATCTTTTTGAAATTGCAAATTGAGTTTGTACAATTGATCTCACTACTTGCAGCCAATCCATACATTGCCATGTTTTAATAGAATTAAGAAGATTTAGATATTATATTATTCTTTCAATGTAATGGGGTATAAGAAAAGAAATCGGTTAATTTACATGTAGGCTATAAGCTGTTGTCTAACCTTAAAAAGACAAAAAATTCTGTTATTAGGAGAGAGGGCCTTTGTTTAAATTTGATAACTTACAAACCCCAAGAGGTTGGCCCAAGTGGTGAAGGCCTTGGTCTTGGGGTATCATTCCCTTCAAGGTCCAAGGTTCAACACCTCATGGAGGCAAACAATCATTTGGGGCCATACCCCCTGGTGAAAAGCCAGTGATTTAATTAGTTCCGTGTAGGAAAACTTTCCACAGTGCAATGCACGGGACCGGGGTTTACTCTGCAAGGGTGGATCTGAAAGGCACTGCCTTGGAGAGGTTCCTCGACATTAAAAAAAAATGATAATTTACAAAGTCAACAGGCATAAAGATGCAAGTCTCAAGAAAGCCTAAAATGAAGCAACTGCAAATAAAAAAGGAATATTTAAATATGTTTTAAATCGGAATCCACTTGGGACCTTGAGTGATCAATCTTGGGTTGTTCCCATCTGATTCTAGGTTTTTTCCTAGTTTATACTGTTGGTTCATATCATTTTTATGTTTTTATATGCTTTATTGAATTGAAGGCGGTAAGGTGATCTCCAAAAATTTTGTTATGGGGATGTTGTCATTGTGGTTGCATTTGAGTGTATTCTCAGTAGCATTAGTTCTTGGCTTTTAATCTGTGATTCCAGTAAATTCCAGAATGTTTAATCTATATAATTTTGAAAATTCAATGACTTTTGAGAAGTCTTTGTAACTGCCCTTTAGGATTTGATACTTCTTTTCCTTTTGTGATTCTTTGGAAACCTTAGGTCTAGCTGCCTGCAGTAAACCATACCTGTAAAACATTGCTTGGAAGGGAGAAGCTCTTGCTCTTTATAATTATTCTAATAGGGCTTAAATTGTACTATTAAATAGTCATTTTGGATGATGGTCCTAGGCCTGGGCCTCCCTTGGGGCGTTACATAATTTTACGTTTAATTTACTCATCAAATCATGACAACCAAATAGAAATCACCTTTTCATCTATGTTCAAATGTGGGTTACAAAGTAGATAGGAGTGGGACAGAATATTATCAATGTGCATCCTGTATATGTGAAATTATAAAGTCTACTGCATGATTTGTCTCTCTTGATAATGGATCAAGCACTAGACAGGATTTGCGTTTGTTGAATTTCAGAAAATGGGGAAGACATACAAGTATTAAGGTATGAGCATGGGCAGAAATATGACCCACACTATGATTACTTTGCTGACAAGGTTAATATAGCCCGGGGTGGACATCGAATTGCAACGGTACTCATGTATCTAACCGATGTGACCCAAGGTGGTGAAACAGTGTTCCCTGCAGCAGAGGTCAGTTAAAATATTCACCGTACTCATTTCATTAGACATAGGTTATGTTATTCTTATATATATAAAAAAAAAAAAAAGAGTTATGTTCATAATTGCAGTAGAATCTTCTATGAGATGCTTGGCAATACTTCTAAAAAAGGCAGCTATTAAATATAGAGCAGTACATGTTAGGGGCACAGAAATCATAAATGGGCATTAGATGTGTGGTGGGGATGATACAGTGCTTCCTCTTCCATTGGGATAATACAGGAGGGGCTGAATAATTTGCTAAGAGATTTCCTACTTTTGGAGCATGTTAGAACTACAGCCAACCTGATTGTTTTCTTTATCTAATTGTGATTATTTAAGTCTATCTATATCTGCCAACAGGAAAATCCCCGTCATAAAGCTTCTGAAACAGACAATGATCTGTCTGAGTGTGCCAAGAAAGGAATTGCAGGTAAGCCACCGTGTACATTACCATTGCTTTGTGCATTCAGTTTACCTGGTTGCTTACAGTAAGTTGATGCGATTTCGGTTGTCTTCCACACATTGGCATTACTTAGTGAAACCACGGAGAGGGGATGCCCTTCTTTTTTTCAGTCTTCACCCAACTGCGATTCCAGACCCAAGCAGTCTCCATGCAGGTTGCCCTGTGCTTGAAGGTGAGAAATGGTCAGCAACAAAGTGGATCCATGTAGACTCATTTGACAAGAACTTGGCAGCTGGCGGAAACTGCACAGATCAGAATGATAGCTGTGAGAGATGGGCAGCCCTTGGAGAATGCACGAAGAACCCAGAGTATATGCTCGGATCTCCAGAACTTCCTGGTTACTGTCGGAGGAGCTGCAAGGTTTGCTAGGAATTTTACTTCTGCTTTCCTCCCAGCATCCGTTTCAGGGTTCCTTAAAAACTTGTTTCCTCTTTCTTTTTCCTTTGTGGATCCTAATGTCTTGTTTGACGATGATTTTGTGCACGTCTTGTATTATCTTTTGGTTCTAATAAAGTTGAGGAAGTTACATTTTACACACTCCAAACTCACATTTTTTTTTTTCAATCTACACGCCAAATTTGCTTTCCAAACTTTTTTTTTTTTAAGCAAATTGCACCTTGGTATGGAGTCTATAGATTTAACCGTTAAAATCAACAAAAAATCTTGCCAATCAAATCGTGACTAGGACTGTTCATCCTGGCTGTTTATTTTTTTTTCTTTTTTTTTTTTTCCCAGTTTATAACTTTCTCACATCCTTCAATTCACTCTCTTTCAACATCGGCCATTTTGAAATATGCACTCCTTTGTAATTTGTTAAGATGCACAATCAGTTAACTCGAGGGAACACCAAGTAGCTTGCTACTGCTTCACCTACTTCTCCTTCAACTGCAATAATTTCCTCCATCCCACTATCATCAATCTCAAGTATTTTTAACTGCTCGAGACAACTTATGACCGAGGTTGGAAAGAAACTTTTTAGACTCTGATCAGTGTTGTTCATAGAGGTGTATATTTCTTCTAGATTTTGAAATTTGAATTGTTTTGGCGGATTCAATCCATTCATGCTTTATCTTGGTAGACCGTCCAAATATAGTCCTTCCAAGCTAGGGAATGCAACTTGTAGGATTAAATTCTTTATATCAATTAAAGATGTCAAATATTTATATGGTTCAACTCTGAAAATATGAAAAATTAAACTGGAGAAACAATATAAAAGAACACGAATTTGAGACAGTGCTAATCCAAACTTTTTATAATTGATGGGGAAGATAGCTGAAGAAGACATTTCACTTGTAAAAATATTCATAACATGTAGGATTTAATTTTTTTTTTTTTTTAAAAAAAAAATTGGGTGTAACTTGGAACCTGAGTTTCGGATTTTTAAAACTTGGTTTCAATTCGGATTCCGGCCCGATTTTGAAACACGAGTTCCGTTCTGGGTAAATTCGGGTTATCAGACCGGAATCCGGATGAACAGTCCTACTCGTGACTAGTTACTAAAGTAAGTTTGTAAATTCTACTGCTAACATTGAAAGGGTGCAGTTATATGGAAAATTTCACTTATCAAAACAAGGTTGATGATTATTTTGGCTAAAGGATCTCAAAATCTCAGTTGTTATTTTCAATATAAATTCTTAAAGGAAACCATCCACTTCCATCTAATTAATATGTGATTGTTATTTTTGTCTTTTAATCTTAATACTTAGATATGTGTGTTTAAATAGAATGATAAAAATAAGAAATCACATATTAGTTAGGTGGAGGTGTGTGGTGTAAATATTTCTTATAGCATTTCACTATTTTCTAATGGAGAAAATCTATTTAGATAGAAAAATGCTAGTCTTACCGCTCAGTTTTACCGCTAGTTTTTACCGCTTTGATTTTTTAATTTTTTTAATTTTTTTTTAACTTAATGATTAAGTAAGTATTTTTTAATAATATTATGAATTTTTTTATTTTTTAAAAAATATTTAAATGTATTAAAAAAATAGATGTAAAAAAATACAAAAAAAACAAACACTACAATTTACACTAAAAGTTAGACTGAGCGGTGGCTCCCAGCGGTGGGAGTAGCACCGCTCATTTAGATAAGTCTTAATTTTTACACACCCAACACTCCACTAATGTGGAAGCTTTTTTAGATAAGCTATGCTAAAAAAATTATTAGTATTTTGATTTTTTAAGAGAAATGCGATAGCCACATAGAGATCACATAAAAGTAAATTCACAAACTAATATGATTTGATATGGTACTTCAAATTGTAAAGTTATTTTTATTGTAAAGTAGATCTAACTTATCATATGTAGTCATGTCAGTTTGTGAATTTACTTATATGAAATCTCTTTATAATCGTAGCACTTCAATTTTTTTGAAATTATAATGAGTATCTTAAAGTATATCAACTTATATATATAGCAATACTCTTTTAAATGAAATGGATAAATAAGCACCAAATTATAAATAAGCACCAAATTATTACTAATTCAGTGTTTACCATGAATTAAAAAATTAAAAGAAAATCGAGTGGATGAAAAAAATTGAGATTGTTTTAAAAGCAGTAGATTTTCAAAAGGAACATAATGCTTAAAAGTCGAGGATTTTCATCCTTGTAACAAATCCTTGAAAACGCCAAGATTATTACAATCATAATCATTAGAGTACAAGTATTAGACACATCAAATGAGTCAAATTTTTAAAATATTTTTAAAATTTGATAAATTTTATTTTAAAAATCTTCTATTCAAATGTGAAACTTTTAGTTATAAGAAATTCACTTATACCTTCAAATTTAAAGAATTAATATTCAATAGCTATCCTATTATTTTATTATTAAAATTACATATATCGCACACTGTTGTTGGAGACCCAATTAGATTGTAGATGTTTGAAGTGAAATATTACAATTGATTAGTAGAAGCTAAATTATGATTTAATTAATATTTTTTTAAAATTAAATAATAATATTATATTATTATTTTGATGAATTTAATAATTAATTCAATATAAAATTTAGATTAAAAAATTTTATATTTATAAAACATATATACTTTTTATCAAATTTTAAAAATAAATTTAATGAACCCAATTCTAATTGTCTCGATGACAACACATCCTTTGAATAACACCAATATTATTAAAATCATAATAATTAAAGGTTAATGTGTGGCCATTCTCTTACCAAGTGGAGGGGACACATCCAATACTTTTCGATGTCATTCCACGTGCTAAAGTTTGGAGATGCGTGCAGTGAATGTCTATGTATGTGTGAAAGAGATGAAACTTTTTAGAATGCATCCTAATTATTGGAAAAATGAAGAGATGGTAATGATGTTCCCAAGTACACAATTGTTTGTAGGGAAAAGGAGTTTGAACATGCACCCCATCTCAAGAGTGTCCTCTGCTTATTTCATTTATTTATTGACTGATATTCTGGGTAGCTAAGGACAAATTCTTTCTAATGTCTTTACCCTTTCTTTTTAAATTTATTATATGGACCACCCACAAGATTCCCCCATCATATCATAGGCAAGATGATCTCGTCTCCTAGCTGTAAAATTTTGGCAAAATTATTTGATTCCATTTCCCACATTTCATAGGTCAAGAAAAAAACAAAAGTAGAGAGAGAAAGATATTGCTAATAGAGTATTGTTACATGTACAAAGAGATTATACAAAATAATCTTACAAATTGACGTGATTTCATATGATTCGTTAGATCTATTTTATAATAAAAATAACTTTACAAACTGACGAATTATATTAAACTACATGAGTTTGTAGAATTATTTTTATGTAATTTTTTTGTGACTAGATTACTTCCCTTACTAATATTGATCATTGGATGAGTTTTGACATTTGCCAAAAAAGATCCCAACGGAGGTATCAAACTTCTCCATGACCTGTACCCTTAGTTCACGTTCATTGATGTTGAAATAGGGATAAAAACAGCAAGAAGAACGTGGCTGAAAACAAAGTTATGCACAAAGAGACAAAGTGGTAGAGGAGAAGACGATTTATCAGCCAGCCATTTAAAGATGGTGTGAATAAGATCAATGCATGCAGGTTATTAATAAGTGGTCGTCACTTTTCAAAATAAATGTCCTTAGATCAAATATTTTAAGTTTCGTGCATTTTTTTTGAAAAATTAGACTTATTAAATAGTAAATTTTTTTTCATGTGAATCATAAATTTATCTATTTTTTAAATAGACTGTACAAGATTTACAAATCTTATAACTATAGATCAAATCATTTCACTTTCCTACATCTTGGCATCAATATTTTATATTGTTCCTTATAATTTGAATCCCCACCACAAGTAGTACTGTACTCCAGCCACGTCCCAAATTCTGTAACGCATTACAATCAGTAGCTCTAAGCCTGACCTCATGACCCTAGCTTTGTCTTTTTTCTCTTTCACAAGTAAGACACAATAACATTAACACGACACTTTCTTACATTTTTCCCCTTATTTTTTAATCAGTTCTGCCCAAACAGTTAAAAAGTACACAAATAATGCTCGATCGATCGAGCATTATTCTGATCTCCCGTTCGCATGCACTCCCCCTTAATTTCTAGATCTCTTACATGGGCTTTAATGCATGCATCATGCAGCCTCTAAAAGATTAATCATATTTTATAGTACTGACTAATTTCGAGATCGAAGGGATATTCCTATCGATCGACACGATCGATTAATGGGTCTAATCGTCTTTTACAAATCTTTTGCATACATGAGTATATGCATCATGCATGCCATTCATAAAATAAGGAACAAAAGTAGTACTTTCCGCCCAACATTATCTTCCAACATACATGCATAATTAATAATATATTCATAGATAATAACCCTAATGTATACAACTCATGATCATGATCATGATATGACCTAACTAAAGAGATATCAAAAGTTGATGGAAAGGTTAAGGGTTCTCTCCCTTTAACGAATATTAATTAATATGGCATATATCAAAGATATGTAGAATCGGCCAACATCCAATATATATAAATATATATATATGTATATATATATACAAGCTGCTATATAGCTGCATGCACAAATTAAAGGTCGACGTAGAAAACTTTGCATCCATTTTTTTAGAGGAGAAAAGAGATTAGGGTTTCTTTCGGCCAGCCCCATACATGTTACTGTCCGCCTGCAGCCTTAATATATTATTATTTTCAAACGAAATCCAACTAATCAAATCAAGTGCAGTTCCACGTACGTCAATATTCCTTCAGTATATATAGCTTTGAAAATCAAATAAAATAATTGCAAGATCGTTGTATATATATATATATATATATATATGTGCAATATCGTAGGATCGATGAAAAAGTAAAAGTTCATGATGATGATCATGTGGATGGTGATCATCCTGCTGCCACGTGCATGGTCGTGACTGGAAGAACAATATTAAACAACATTAAAAAATGAAATATCAAAAGTACCCCACCGGCCGGCCAGCTCAGACAGAGCTGGGGGCAAATTAATAAACTGATCTACCTGAAATGAAATCTGAATCCAAGCAGGAAGAGAAGCATTACCAGCTTGTTTTGACCGGGACTGTTCCCTCATAACTCCATATATATCTCTGCGGACTGCAGCAGGGGAATTAAAGTAATGTTTGTTGACTTGTTCAGGAAGGCCGGTTTGTATATACGTAGCAACTGGCCGCAAAGGAAGATAATTTCCAATCTCATGTGACTAAGCAAGCATATCTTGATCAACAAGCCAGTTGGCAAGTACGTACTAGAATATAAAAAAGGATCTGCATGAGACAGTTACAAAAAATCATGTCAAATACAAGTTTATCTATATATACATATATTCTTTTTTAAAGAAAAAGATTAATATATATAATCCCTTATATTTTTCGAAATTAAAAATGACTTTATACCCTATATATAAATTTTCACCAAAGTTTTATATATAGGATGATAATACTTCATTAATTATTAGAATAAGGATGAAGACGCTGCACATGCAAACCACTAATACGTGAAGAATTTGATGCAAACTGCTAGCAAAATGAAAATAAGAAACTAAAGATCTCAAGAACTAGAGAGAACCCTCGAGAGACTATGGAAAATGAGAGTAATATTGATATTGTATATGTTCTGAACGGTAAAATCTATTTATACACTTGCATATATATGCACTAGAAGCTTCCAAGTAACAAACTGACCCATCAAAGTCAGTTAACTAAGTAAGCTATGCACACGTGTATCTAATTACACATCATAATGAATAAATTCTAACACTGTCTCTCAAGGTGGAGCATGTGTATTAAGAATGCCCATCTTGCCAAGTAATCCATAGAAAGCACCACAACCAAGTGGTTTTGTGAAAGGGTCACTAAGTTGATGCGTTGAAGAACATAAAAGGTCTTGAATGTGGTCATTTCAGCTCATGAAACAATGACAACAACCAACTGATTTCACAACAAGTAACTGCCATAGCGCTTGGTATTTAGGTTTTGCTTAACTTCGAGAGATTGTGGTTTGTTTCTTGCTTTTCCAAGAAATAAGTGAATCTCCTACAAAAACACAATAACTAGTAAGTGATCTTTGTATATATGGACATCCTGCCCAATCTGAATCACAAAAACTTTTGAAATGAAGCTGTGAAGAGGATGAATAGAACAATCATTGTCCTAGAATACCTTTGATATATCTCAAAACTCGATAAGCAACAGCCAAGTGGGGTTCTCGTGGTTTATCCATAAATTGACTCAACACTTGAGCTGAATAAAATAGATATGGTCTAGTGATAGTAAAGTATAAAGCCTCACAACTAGGGGTGAATTCGATCCGGTCCTGTTTGGACCGAGTGAGTTTTACGGACTGGACCGAACCAATTGGGTCTAGGGTTTTCTCACCCTGGACCGAACTGAATAGGGATGAGGACCGGTCCAGTCCGGTCCGGTCCTATTCGGTCCACGCCTATACTTAATGGGCCAATAGCCCAATCAGACTTCTTATGTTATTTCGACCCAACAGTAAAAACCCACTAGTATTTTATCCAATTTTAAACTAAAAAATATCCAAAAATAACTTGAAAAGAAAACTTGGATAAAATTAACATAAAAGAAAATTGTCTATATACTATAAATTTGAATAAAAGGTTTTACTACAAAAAATAAAATTTCTCTATATCCATCCAAACAATTTAAACAAGGTTAAAACTTAAAACAAAAAATTATACTAGATAATGAAAGAAAATTCAAATAACATTTCCAAGCAAATTTGAGTACTAAAAGAGGGGAAAGCAAAAACTATTCCCAAGTATAGATAATGAAAACTAAAAATTATACAGGTCCAAAAAGCTGAAAAATTAAAAGGTCTAAAAAAATAAAATTAAACATAAGGTAGTGCATCTTGTCGTGGCCCTACATCAATACAAATTATATCAATACATAAGGTAATTACATCAATACAAATTATACAAGAATTCTGTTACAGCAAACAACTCTTCAAAATGTAGTGCATCTTGTCGTGGCCCTATATCTTTTGGCATGGTATACCTATAAAATTTTCACAATACGCTGTAAAGTGTAAACAAAGCAATTATTAGCAAAAGTGAAAATTAAAAACTAACAAGCTAAAACAAATTTACCTCATTAACTTGCATTGATTGTAGATATTGTATTTGACGCCTCCATAGAATTATTACCGTCCCGAACAAGTTCTACACAATAAAGAAACAAAACAAAATTATATAAATTTACATAACATATAGTATTATATATATAAATTATAAAATGAAGTAAGAAACATACCCAACTGTCTATCAAAATCCTCCACCTCATCCATTAAAGTCTTAAGGCTGATTAGAGTAGAAGAAGAACGAAGCCAATTCCGTGTACAAATGAGACCCTCAACCATCATCGAAGATAAACTAATTCGGAAATGATCAAGGACACGACCCGCTATGCTAAATGTAGATTCGGAGGCCACTATAGATATCGGTATTGCAAGTGCATCTCGTGCAACTTTTGAAAGTACAGAATATCTAACTGAATTAACCCTTCACCAAATAAAAATGTCAAAACTTGGAAATGCCTTCTCACAACTTTCAGTTAGATATCTATCAACCTCATTCTTGTTTTCCAAAGAGTTTTCTGACTCTACAAATTGCTGAAATATGGTCATTCTTTCTGTCATCCTATCCTTATGTCTACCACTACCACTATCATCTGTATTATTTACTTCTTCACATCGGGAACTTGTGCGCTGTTGTTGTAGATCATAATTGTTGCCTTCCTCATTACCAGCATATGCCTCATACATGCAGATTAAAGCATTTTGAACCTTCCAACTCAAATCAACCACTTTTG
This sequence comes from Pterocarya stenoptera, assembly GCA_003123785.1. NCBI lineage: Eukaryota > Viridiplantae > Streptophyta > Magnoliopsida > Fagales > Juglandaceae > Pterocarya > Pterocarya stenoptera. The sequence continues at coordinate 250,192 of QEOT01003928.1, forward strand.
TGGGATCATTGGTATACATCACTTTCAATGCAAAATCAAAATATTTAAACTTGTACCGAGGATCAATAATAATCTCAACAAACAACAACATATTCATATTATCTAAATTACCCTAATATTTTTTAAATTTTTTCTTCATATTTGTGGCCATTAATCCCACCAAGGGGCTTCCTTCTTCACACTCCACTACAATTGCATCGGCTATTTTAACTAACTCCAGAAAAAATGAGTTGCAAGTTACATATTGACCCCCCAAAAAAGATAAAGTTGCATCATAAAATAGTTGAAAAAACCTTACAAACAACCTTACCTTCTCTAAATCGTCCTTTTTGGAAGGCCCTAACTTCTTTGATGTTCTCCTTTTCACCACGTCCACATCATCTATTTCATCATCATCGTCTCCAACACTAGTAAAAAATCCCGAATCTTCGTCTCCCAACCGTTCAAAAGCTTTTTGAAATTTTAAAACCCCCTCCAACATAAGATAGGTGGAGTTCCACCTAGTACTCGGTCCATCTAAACAAATTTCACTTTTGTTTGTAATTTCTTCCAACCTAATACATTTCTTAAATATAGTCCACCTTTGAGGCGATGACTTAACATATTTCACAACACCTCTCACATTCACAATAGACTCATCAAATTCCCTCAACCCCTCACGGACAATTAAGTTTAAAATGTGGGCACAACACCGAACATGCAAGAATTCATGTTCTCAAAACAGTGTCCTTCCTATACTTGATTTTTTCTTCAAGTAAGAAATTGCTCCGTTATTAAAACTTGCATTATCAAGTGTGATTGCAAGTACTTTCGGTCTTTCCCAATCATGCAAGTATATCTCTATAGCCTTACCAAGTGTATCACCCTTATGATTCTCAACCAAACAAAAAGAATGAATTCTTGTGTGTAGGTTCCAATTATCATCAATAAAGTATATAGTGAGATGCATGTAGTTGAGGTTTTTGCACGGATGTCCATGTATCCGTGGTGAGGAAAACTCGTTGCCCTTGAAGAGCATTTCTCAACTTATTTTTTTCCCTTATATACATACTAAAGCAGTCATTTGCAACCGTAACACGGGATGGAATTCCTACCCACTTAGGCCAAACAATGAGCATAAACTTCTTTAAACCCTCCCCTTCAACGAACCTAAAGGCCAACTCATCAAGAATAATCGTTTCTGCTAAGGCTTATCTGCAAGCCTCAACACTAAATGCTATGGCCACTAATCCCCCACTACCAGATCCTTCACTCGCCTTCCAACCAAGAGTAGTTTGGGACTTATTAGCCTCATTCTTAAACGGATATTTCTAACATTGCTTCTCAATGTGATACTTCATGGATTTTGTACCGTTGGTCTTCGTATCACATGCATATAAAATACCACAGTAATGACATGCAGCCCTAGGTTTACATGGATCACCTTTTGGTATTACTGTAAAGTGATTCCAAACCATTGACCTAAGTCTACCCCTAACACTCGGTTTAGTACTACTTATATTGGGTGGGAGTGGAGGAATGTCTTGCCCATGTGTAGCTTCTGTTGACTCTACATCATCTGTAGTAGAGTCTTGTGGAATTAATTCTGGAATAGAGTCCATCTAGCAAAACTCACAATCATGATTAAAGTGAGATGCCATGGCCTATTAGTTCATAACTATTAAAGTAAAATAGTGTTAATACGCTTGACCCTTATGAGTTGTCTTGTGACAATTTATTTCAGAATAAAATGAAAAGGCTAACTAAAAAGGTTTAGATAATTTTAATTAGATTGAACATTGTTCAGAACTTGAGACAATTTTTGGTCAATTGAATATCAACAAAATAATTTCATTTTGTACCAAAGTAAACGACAGTGGCGCACAGCCCTATAAACATCACTAAATTAGACTAAATTCACTTCAAACATCACTAATGTCATCACAGTTAAAATCAATCCAGCCCACTAAATTCCTAGAAACATCCCTATATTAGACTAAATTCACTTCAAACATCACTAAATTCACTAGAAACATCAATAAATTCCAAAATTAGACTATTCAAGGAACCCTAAGCTAAAACCATCTATCATATTTGAGATTTCAAAGTAATTTAAAAAAAAAATTACCTTGAGGTGAAACTGTGAAGGGTTTGTGCGTGGTGATTGGTGAGGCCGAGGGTATGTGCGTCACTGTGTGAACTGTGGTAGATGGTGGCGAGGCGAGAGACAAGAGACGAGAGATGGGTGAGAAACGGTGGTCTACTGGTCTGTGAGGCAGAGAGTTAGCTGAGAGACGAGAGATGGGTGACGGCCACGGGGTGAAAGAGTGAGGTGAGAGGTTTGAGACTTTAGGGTTTATTGTTTTGAACTTTTTTTGGTTCTTAGTTAGTTAGTCTTACGACGCGGTTTTCCTTTTTCTTTTTTTTAATGTGATTCTTTCTTCTTTTTCTTTTTTTATGGTTTCGAAAAAAAAATAATTATAATTTTTATATATTTGTAATACATTTAATAGACTATAATGATTTAGTATTAGTTATAAACTTATAGTGATTTAGTATTGCTATATAGTTATAGTAGACTATATATTATATAATAGTATTAGTTATAACCTATAAACTTATAGTCATTTAGTATTGATAAATGCTATATAATATAGACTATAATAGACTATGTAATAGTATTAATAATTTAATATTATACTATTAGTATAGTTATATATTAGTAGTAGTTATAAACTTATAGTCATTAGTCATTAGTGATATTAATAATTTAATACTATATATAGTTATAGTCTTATAGACTTATAGACTATAGTGATTTTTTTATAATTAATAATTACATACTATAGTCTATAGTTATAGTGCTTTAGTTTAGTAATCAATTTATAATTATATAATTATATTGATGATGTTACATTATTAATTGTTACTTTGTTACTAGAGAATGTGAATGTATTATAATTTATGATAGTATAATATTAATTTGAAATTACAAATTTACATATTTAAAATTTTATATTATAAATGGAGATAGGTTAGATGAAAATTACATAATTTATTATACAATTATTATATAATAGTATATATTTATAAAAATAAAAATATTAAAGTTAGAATTCGGTTGGTCCAATCTGAGAATTCTCCACCCCGGGACCGGACTGAAAACCAAACTTTCCTTAATCCTTAGACCAAAACCGGCCATTTGTATTTTCGGTCCAGTTCGGACCGGACTAAACAGGTCGGTTTCTCTGGTCTGGACCGACCGTCTTACAGGCCTACTCACAACTAATCTTCTATAAATTGTTGAGTCTGTGAGTAACACTCCATTAGATTGATTCAGCTTTAAATTTTGTTCCATGGAAAACTTTACTGATTGTGCTCCAAGCATGTCAGCATCTTCAATAACATCTAAGGCATACTTTCTTTGGCATATAAAGATTCCTTGTGTAGAATGTGCAACCACCAAGCCTAAAAATTATTTCAGATTCCCCAAGTCTTTAATTTTGAATTCATCATCAAGCTTTGCCTTCAATCCAGAGATGGTTTTTAAATCATTTCCAGCTAAGATTACATCATCAACATATACTAACATTGCTGTAAAATGATCTCCAGAAGACTCAGGGAGTAATCTGACTTACATTGCTCAAAACCAAGAAAAGTAACAAAACTGGACAATTTAGCAAACCATTGCCTAGATGTTTGTTTCAAACCATACAAAGACTTGTGTATTCTACACACTTTAGACTCCCCATCTTGAACAAAACCAGGAGGAATTTGCATGTAAACCTCATCAGCTAAATTACCATGTTAAAAAGCATTGTTCACATCTAACTTAAACAAATGTCATTGTTTAATTGTAGCCACAGCAAGAAGAACACGAACAATGGTAAGCTTACTACTAGAGAGAAAGTCTCTAGATAATCTAAGACCTCTTGTTGTGTAAAACCTTTAACAATAAGTCTTGCCTTATATCTCATGATTGAACCATCAACTTTATATTTTATTTTGTAAACCCATTTGTAGCCGATGGCTCCTCCAGGAGGTAGAGTAGAAAGAGACCATGTGTGATTAGTTTCAAGGGCTTTAATCTCACTAGCCATAACAACATGCCAATGTGCATACTTAACGGCTTGAGAAAATGATTGAGGTTCATCATGTGAAGAAATAAAAGCAGTAAAAACTCTATGTAAAGGAGAAAGGCGAGCATATGACAAAATAGAAGACAAAGGATAAAGAGAAGAACCAGAAGTAAAGAAACATTGTCCAGGGAAGAAACTGTATGTGAAGAAGAATGCAAGAGATTACAATGATACTGCTGCAAGTAAGAATGAGGGTGATGAATCTTTGAAGACCTTCTAGGTGGATCAGATTCAAGATTAATAGTTGATGGCACAGAAGTAGAATTAGGTTGAGGAGTAGTCTGAGAAGCAGTACCACTATCATCACAAGAAAGATGAATAGGAGGAGGAAAAATAGGAGAAGACAAAGGTGAAGAAGTAAAAGGAAAAATATTCTCATGAAAGATAACATCCCAAGAAATGAAGATTGTATGAGAAGACAAATCATAAAGCTTGTAAGCTTTGACACCAAAAGGATATCCAAGAAAAACACAAGGTTTAGCTCTTGGATCAAACTTGGAACGAGAATGAGAAAAGGTAGTGGCATAGCACAAACAACCAAAGACACACAAATGAGTGTATGTAGGAGAAATAGAAAATAGGATTTCATGTGGAGATTTGTTAGAAAGAATAGGAATGGGCATTTAATTTATTAAGTAAGCAGGATGTAAGAAACAATCACTCCAAAATTGTAAGGGCAATTAAGCTTGAAAACAAAGAGCTCTAGCCACATTTAGAAGATGTTGGTGTTTCCTCTCTACAACACCATTTTATTGTAGAGTGGCTACACAACTCATTTGATGAATAATAGCACGAGCATAATAGACATTAGACATAGCAAGTTATGGTCCATTATCAGTTTGAATGATTTGGATCTTAGTATTGAATTGAGTCTCAACAAGACTAAAAAAAGAGCAAAGAGTATTATCCATATAGGGGATCTTTCAATTGAAAAGATCCGTCGACCTGAGAGACGAAGAGAAAGGTCTATCTATTTTATTTAGTTATTCAGTTAAACCAATGATTCATTATTGTAACAGATAGCAACAACCATTTCATCCGACAAGCGTATTTTTTATTTTCCAATGGATTTAAATCTTTCATTAATGGAAATCTTCCTAGTGTTAGATTTGCATTTCATGAGATAAACCCAAATAGATTTGGAAAAGTCATTTACAATGGTGAGAAAATATCGTGAACCATTAAGTGAAGTGGTGGAAAAAGGACTCCAAATATTGCAATGAATTAGAGCAAATATACCAGTAGAAAAAGAATGACTATGAGGAAAAGGTAATATATGCTGTTTGGATAATAGACAAAGTGAACAATGGAAATCGTTAGCAACTGTAATTTGCAGATATAGACTTATTTAATAGTTGCAATCTAGGAGTAGACAAATGACCAAGTCTACAATGCCACAAATGAGAAGTAGACAAATGAATACAAGGAAAATTACAATGTGGAGTAGAAACTGAAGCAGACAATGAAGCATTATGGGCAGGATTGGAGAAAGGCTCTTGCAACAGGTAATAAAGTCCTTTGCTTTCTCTACCCAGTCCAATTATCTTCCATTAGGACAGGTCTTGAATGGAGCAATATTCAGGAAGAAAAATGAGACAACAATTGATTGAATGAATCGATTATTTAGCTGATAAAAGATTGAAAGAAAAGCTAGGAACACACAAAACATTAGAAAGAACTAAAGAGCTAGACAATTACACGACACCTTTATGAGTAACAGAGACAAGATTACCATTTGATAATTTAACAACAGACTTAACAGAGGATGTAATTATAGTAAATAATGAAACAGAACAAACAATATGATCGGTGGCTCTAGTGTCAATTACCCATAGAGTGACATGAAATTAGGAAAAGGAAATTGACTAATGTATTGTAGAGAAAACATAGTGAATACCAAGAGATGACAAACAAAAAATTACCTGAAAGATTCAGCAAAGATTCATGAGAAGGAACATCATTAGTACTTATAGAGGGATTAGATGGTGAAACCTCAGGAAAAGAATGATGTTATAAAAAGCACAAAAGTTGTTGACACTACTCCTTTCAAATAGACAACTGTGGCATATTCTGATCTGATTGTGCAGAAACTTGATGAGTTGTAGACTTTGGTTTGTTTGATCTAAAACCAAGTGGATAGCCATGTAACTTGTAACATTTCTTTATTGTGTGTCCTGCTACACCACAGTGAGTACATAAAGACCTATATTTTCTTGAAGATTTACCACCATTCTTAAGAACAAAAGATTTTGTTAGTAGAGATGCTGATTCATTATTTGGAGATGAAATAGAAGAAATTTCTCTATCTTTCTTCTTGAAGCACTAAAGAAAAGACTTTATTTATCGTTGGCAATGGATCAATGAGAATATTTGACCCCTTACATATGAAAATGATTCATTTAGCTCCATCAAAAATTGTATTATGTACTCTTGTTGTTGATAATCAACAAGAGTCTTCAAGGCACCACAAGTACAATTTGGCAAGGGTCTGTAATTTAGGAGTTTATCCCAATAAGCCTTCAGCTTCGTGAAATAAGCACTCACTGTAAGATCATCTTGAGAAAGAACTGAAATTGCCTATTGGAATTGGAAAACCCTAGGGCCATTACTGTGAGAAAACCTTTCCTTTGAGTCATCCCACATCTTCTTAGAGTATTCACGTAAAGAACATGATTGGCAATCTCTTTGGATAAGGAATTCAGTAGCCAAGACAATAACGTGCTGTTACATTGTTTCCATGGTCCATAGAATGGATCTATCGGTAAAATAGGCTGATAGATGGATCCATTTATAAAACCTATTTTATTCTTAGCCCAAAGTGCCATATGAACAACTCTACTCCAAGAATGGTAATTGTCTCCAACTAAAGGCTGATTAACCATAATTGAGCCCTAACTATCACCATTATGCAAGAAAAATGGACTAGAGGAATCCTCTAGTCCAAGAAAAGACGATGAAGAAGAATTCATACCGAATGAGTAAAAAATCAGAGATCAAGAACGGAAGCAGCAACAGAGCTACCTCTCTAATACGATGAAGAATTTGATGCAAACTGCTACAAAACAAAGATAAGAAACTAAGATCTAAAGAACTGGAGAGAACCTTCGAGAGACTATGAAAAATGAGAGTAATATTGACATTGTGTATTTTATGTTCAGTAAAATCTATTTATACACTTGTATGCATTAGAAGCTTTCAAGTAACAAATTGAGCTATCTAAGTCGGTTAACTAAGTAAGCTATGTACACGTGTATCTAATTACACACCATAATAAATAAATTGACAAAACGCTTAATAAGTTAATAATTTATAATAAAAATAGTTTTACAATCCAAAATACCATATCAAACAACATCAATCTGTAAATTTACTTTCATAAAATTTTTTTTATAGCTAAAGCATTTCTCATAAGTTAATAATCTTTAAATGTATGGAGATGGTTGATCACATGATATTCCAAGTAGTCATGTGTAAGTGAAAGAAGTCTCATGATACGCATCAATTTAGATATATGATTAAAGCTGGTTTGGATTTAGAGATGAGATGAGATCGTTTTAAATGAAAGATAAAAATTGAAAAAAATATTATTAGAATATTTCTTTTTAATATTATTAGAATATTTCTTTTTAATATTATTATTATTTTAAAATTTAAAAAAATTGAATTATTTATTATATTTTGTGTGGTAATTTAAAAAAAATGTAAAGATAAGATTAGATAAGATGAGATCAGTGAAACATTTTCTAAATCCAAATGGGTTCAAGTGAAACTTACACGAGTGAAATCCCTTTTTCTTCCCTCTTATTTCTGCAGAAAGTCTTATAAACAGTAAAATATATATAGCTTTGGAAAATAGTTAACAATGGATCAAGAACAATCTTTAGACTTACCATCTCCATTCTTTTGCAAGTATTTCTCCTGCTGTCTCCCTTTCGTAGTTGTTTAGGTCTAGTTTGAGTATTGAGGTTGTGAGAATATCTCACTAATAAAATATTATTATTTAATATTTTATTAATATATTATTATTATTATTTACATAATATTTTAGAATAACTCATTATACAAACCTAACCGTGGGCATTTCTCTGAATATTAAATATTTTTGGGTAAATGTCAATCCTCGGAGTTCTAGTCATTAGAAGAGGTATCAACAATTTTCTCATTATCTTGTTGATTCGCAGCAAAATATTTTCTCTCTCCATAGAACGTGAAAGTGAACATGGAATTATCCGTCATCAGGAAAAAGTGAACATAGACTATCATAAATTCATTGAAAAGAAAAGGTTACATGTCTGAAGTCATTTCTACGTCAACCCCATGTGTAACGTTCGATTAGAACCAATAATTTGCAGGAGGTTTGTTTAAAAAAATATATGAAAAAAAGTAAGCGAATCAGAAAATAAATTAATGGATTAAAAGAAAATAGAAAAATATTACTCGAAGGCGAAAGGGCTAAGGAGGGGGGGCTTCATAAATACAAGCTCATAACCGATGCAGAGGAAGAGAACAATTGGTGGGGGCTGCGATTCTGTAAGAAAGCACTCAAAAGCAGAGCATAATTGAAACGAGGACTAAAAAAGGGTGAGTTAGACTGTTCTAGCGCTTCAGAGTAGAGACATACCCAAAAGCTAGAAACCTTTGGATTCTGCTCAGCGTGATAAATTCTCAAATCCCTTTCAAGCATTTATATACTCTTTGATTGAGTAGTAATTCCTTAAGATCAGCAATATTTAAGCCACAATCTTTATTGGGTCACCGAGTGTTGTGTACCTGTGTAGAGAGGAGCAAAGGCAAAGGCATGGAGTTGGGTCAGATGCAGGGACGGTTGGCTGAGTACACAAAGTCCTTGTATATGGAGGTAAACCAGAGAAAATTGTTAAATTTATGAGCAAATCTTTATGGGTTTGTGGTTCTTGCTTTGTTTTGTTGGTCTGGTATGTCTGATCTGTTGGGCTGTATTTGGCTTTCATTTTTTTTTTTTTTAAATTTCGTTCTCTAAGCGTTGGTTCTGATTTTGTGGGGCTTGGTTTTGTTGGTGAGCGAAGGGGATCTTGGATGCTCAGTTTTTACAGCTTCAGCAACTTCAAGACGAGAGCAACCCAGACTTCGTTGTTGAAGTTGTGTCTCTTTTCTTTGAAGATTCTGAGAAGCTACTCAATGATATCGCCAGAGCTCTGTGAGGATTCAATCTCTCTCTCTCTCCATCGTCTTTTATTTCCTTTTTTGCTGGAATTGTTTGTTTTTTATACTTTGAGTTGAGCAGAAAAGCTTATTTCTTCGGTTTTGGGGTTTTCCTTTACATTGTTCTTTGTTCAGAGATCAGCAAAGTGTAGATTTCAAAAGGGTTGATGCACATGTTCACCAGTTGAAGGGAAGCAGTGCCAGGTACACAAATTTCTATATTTCGTTCACCGTTTTCTTTGTTTTCCTTTTGCTTTTTAGTTTTTGTTTTTGCTGTTTGATTTAAGGGGGGAAACCAGAAAAAGGAGAAGGAGAATGAAAACGAAAAATAAATAAGAAAGCAACCACCTTCCCCGTACGAACCCATGAAATAAAAATTCCTGCTTGGTCTCTGTACTGTTCAAACAATTTGTTCCCACCAAAGTAATAATACTCTTTTATGGGTTTCTCCAACTTGATATGAGCCCCATGAATTAAAAGTTGAATCTCGCCAGAAACTTTCAGTTAAAAACTTAAAGTTCTGGGACGAGAGAGTTAAAAATGAAAGAAAAACAAAGAGAGTACCGTATCGGTCGTGGAGAATTCTTTATTTTATTTTTTTAAGTAGAACTTTTTATTTTCTTCCTTCTAATCTTCTTTTACTAAAAGAAGAATTGGGTTCCATGCATATCAGCGTGGGTGCACAGAGAGTCAAAGATGCCTGTGTTGCTTTCCGCAACTGCTGTGAGGAACAGAACGTTGAAGGGTGAGTCATTATTATACCCTACCTCCCATAAATATATCTTTTGTTTTTCCTTCATCGTCAATTGAATCTAAAATTTGTAAGATGCAAGATATTTTTGTAACAAAGAGGAACGTCGGATTGCAGGTGCCTGAGATGTCTGCAACAGGTAAAACAGGAGCACTACCTTGTGAAGAACAAGCTTGAGACCCTATTCAGGGTGAGTAGAATGGGAATTGCTTTAAAGATGACTGATTATTGCAAACTATCATTTTTTTTATTTACCCTTTTGTTTGAATGAATGATTATTGTCTGCTATATACATCTATTTCATTGTTTTACAAAAATAATGTTGATGATTGCAGCTAGAGCAACAGATTGTGGCAGCAGGTGGGTCAGTTCCTATGGCAGAAATGACTTTCTAACGCTACCAAATTGCTGGGGGCTGCAAAGTATATTTGGGGGTTTTGTTGTAGAATAGCGTTTTTATCAGTTCATGTGAACAACTTCTGTTGCTTTCATGGTTCTCTTTAACTACTGGCCTAATGCTTGTATGAATGAAAAGAGAGCTAGCTTTCCATCTGGTGCCATTTCTCATTATGAAACTGGGAGATCAATTTTGTGCTCCTCTTTAATTCAATGTGTTATCGTTTTTTAGTGAATATGATGTTTGTTTTTGAAGCACGCTGTTTAATTATTTGGAGTTCTGATGTAAATGCAAATGCATGCCTTCCCAGCATTTTCATTTTGCTGTGAAACACAACCTCTGACAAAAGGGCTTATTTTTGGGCTGTGAAAAGGAAGAAAAAAAAAATCTATTTGAAAGGCTCTTCTAGATACACTTGACAATACTACTAAAGTGAAAATCTTTCATATCAGTTAGCAAATCTTGCCTTTTGGCTGGTAAATTTTTCTTCTTTTTTTCTTTGAAGGCGTTCCTATTCTTCTTGTCGTTTTGTCTATGATCCATATCGTCATTAGTTGGCATAAAGAAGGATGATGATGGAAACATTTTAAATTGGTATAATAAATTCAAATGGACAGCCAAATACCATTTTAAATTAGAGGGATTCGGGAATACGAATCCATTTGCAAAGATATGATTCTTTGAGGTCAATCGTGACATTGGAGCTGTCGCTCTCAATGGCTACATAGAGTGGACAGGAACGTGGAAGTTGGTGGTAGAATGGGATACGCTTGCTTTCCTCCCATCTATTGTTTGACAGAAAGTATCAGCAAGATTCAGTAAAAGTCCATTCACAATCCAAATCCAATCGTTGTCTTTTGTTGAAAATCATCCTCTTTTGCTTTTTGGGTGCTTGGCAGAGGTGCAAATAAATTAAATAATTGCTGTTTGGTGGCTGAGAAAGAACGAGGAAATGGAGAGACTTAGAAGTACAGAAAATAACAAAGTAAAAAGAGAAAATTTACCTAAAAGTTTATCAAGTCCCATTTCCCAGGAATGTGATTCGCATTTACAATTTTGCATTCCTTTTTACTCGGATTACAGAAGAGGAAGGCAGACCATGACATGATTCTAAAAGAGTTGGCATCCCAACTAACATGATGAAATTTTATTGTTGATTATCTGTGTGGTTACAAAGTAATGTGATAGATAACGAATAAAGACAATGAACAACTGTGAATTGTTGCTTTGTGTGTTGTTTCCTACACTGTGTTTTGCTGTCACTGAACTAAACTGAAAAGCATAATGACAGGTTCGGTTCCAACATGAAACATGTTGTTATAAAATTTGTGTGTGAAGAACATCAGCAATACAGATGAACTGCTGTATATCCAAGGAGGAACAAAAAATCAAATCCTTTACTGTCAAAGAATATTTAACCCTTTTTGCCTTGAGGAAATCCCAGGTTATTTAGCTGGTGTCCTCCACATTCTTTTCTGGTCATCAAAACTTCCCATCACAGCAGACTGCTCTGTATTTACCAGCTGCTTTGCAAACAGATGATAATACGCTTTAAGGTCAATATGTTCCAATATTTTGACCGGTTTTCCATGTTTTTCATCAATAACAGTTTGTCCATCTTTGGATTCAACACCGTCGGCAAAGACTTTGATGGGCTTCACTTGCAAAGTTGGCTTCAGAGGGGAGTGCTTACTGGCCAGTGCTACTGCACCAAGGATTTCCCCGGAGAATGTTCCCTGCACAACACTAACATTCAGTGCTAACAGCTAAAGCAGAAGAAACATCAGGTGGATACATTACCAAGAAATACAGATGGACCAACAAAATGAAAGGGATCAAAAGCCTCTTTCATCAAAACACAATGCAGAAGACACATCCTTTATACTGCTGACATAGCTGATATGGAAAAGGCCAAGAACTTTACCATATGCTGATATCTAAGGTGACTTTGTTGCAAGCGGTATAGCATTGTCAGCAAACGCTGGGCGAACTTAGCTTCAGGTGTCATTTTTGTGTCCTGAAAACTTTTCAAGATCCTTGGAAATGAACCAACTTTACGCTGGATGCCAAGTGGAATGAGTGTGATGTTAAGTTCCGAATCAAAGACAGTCTTTGCAGCCAAAGGATCAAGAAACATATTGAATTCTGCATATTCATTGGATGGAACCGAGAACACATTTCCTTTGTCTTTACTTTTGTGGCTGAGGTGTCCTCCAACTATATATACATCCTGCGGCCAGATTTGAGATCGGTTGATGTTGTTAATATCATATGAAAATTATCCATAATTTTAATTTAATCATACATAATGTCAAAGAAATGTTAATTTTAAGCTATATATATATATTGTCATCATCATGTTCAGCAATAACAGCAGCTAGCACTTTTCAGAACGGCATGGTTCACCAAGAAACCTAAAGAAAGGATAACATGCAAAATGAGTNATTCTTATTTTAGTAATATTTAGTTTTTAATTTGTACCTATTTTTTAAGAAACAATTAGTTAATTTTGTGATTGTAGTTATTCAAGTTTTCATTTTTAAGTTTTTTTTTTTTTTTTGTGTTTTAATTTGTTTCTGGCTTTTTAAACACTTTTGGATTTTTATACTAATTTTTATAATTTTTATCGAGGTAATTAATGTAACACCATTGTGTAAGTTGTAAACTTTGATCGACGTTGTTCCTTAACACCCGATGCCAATAAAAAAAAAAAATTGTAGAATTTGATTGATTGACACGTGACATCAATTTCACATGGCATATGGGCAAACTCAATTTCACATGTCTAGGTTTGGATACAAAGATGATTTTAATTTATCTCAATCCATCTCATCTAATTATTACAATTTTTTTAAATTCTCGCATAAAATATAATAAACAATTCAACTTTTTCAAATTTCAAAATAATAATAATATTAAAAAAATAATATTTTAACAATATTTTATTCAACTTTTACCTTTCATCTCAACTCAACTCAACTTACTATCCAAACCTCTAATTGCAATTGCAAATTTTCGAAAAATTCAAGGATTAAAACTAAAAAGTTGAAAACCAAGGAAACCTTTTACAAACAAATTACGAAGATTGAGGGATTGATTTTGTATTTAATCCGAGATCTAAAATTATATTGCAATACAAGTTTTTAGAGGTAACTAATTTAATCATGAATTCCTCTAATTCCCTCTTGAATTTGTGATCAGACAGATTAGCAAGTAAATGAATCCACTTACCTGAATAAGAGAGGTGGTATTTTTCTCTGATAGAATGATTTTGGCAAGATTAGTCAGGGGTCCATTGGTGAGTATAGTAATCTTAGATCCTGAGTCAAGTGTTTCCACCACGGACTTCCAAACTTCCAACGCCAGTGGCTGCCTGAGCTCAGGATGATCGGTGTCCCGAGGAGCGTTATACTTAACGGAGTTCTCAGCCGTGTATCTGCAGATATAGCAGTAAAAAATATCATGAAATAATGAAATGATCATGGTTAAAAAGATGATGAATAGTATTACTCTATAGAAAATAAGAGTAAACTTTTACTTTTAGTACCTTCTAGGACTTCTTGGTAAACTACGAGCAAGACCATAGAGAGTGTCAGAGTCAAGAAATCCACCACTGCCATGTGGGATGGCCTTAGCATATTTGCAGTCTCCAACAGCTGAAAAGGTAGGATCGGACTGGTTCATTGCAAATACATCTCCAAGACCAACTTGAATGTCATCACGCCCCATCATATGAAGTAAATCATAAACCACATCTATTGTAGCTGCATTTGCCCAACCAGTTGGGCTTACTATTATTGCCTGCAGAATGAAACAATCATGGCAATGCATATAAGAATTTCTGTTGCTTTTTAGAATTGGATGACAACCAAAAAGCTAATCATCATAAATAAATAAAAGAGCAATCTACCTTGAGGTAGATTACTTCCACAGGTACTTTCAGGAGGTAAAACAGAGCTAGAAAATCTCCTGCACTCATATCCATGTCAAAAACAACAGGTTTCCCAAGTGTTTTAGACCCAAAATCTGGTTTGTAAAGAACTTCTTTGTAATAAGGGAATTGTGTCGTAAAATTAAATCTTCCAGTATGTTGAGGACGATTTAGAGCCTGCAAGAAAGTGTGTTATAATTCTGTTCATATATACATTGTAGCAAGGAGGTAAGACAGCATTGCATTCAACTGTGCATGCAAGTTGGCATGTTTGTGTTTTGTGCACGTTTGAATCATGTGTAAAACAATAATGTTAATGGAAAAGATTCAAGAATTTGAGAAGAGAAAAGATGAACCTACATCCAAGAAACTTATGAAAAACTCTCTGTCTAGGGAGCTGTTCTTGTTCTGGTTGGGTTTGGCTTTTGTAGCAACTAGCACACGCACTGCATCCGGACCAGTTATCTCTGCTGTATAACCATCCTAATATATTGTTGCAATAGATAGCACATGCACATTTGAAATACACAAAATGTAAGCCAGAGCAACATTATTGTCAGTACACTGCTGACATGGCAAGATTTGACTTGAAACATCATTAAATTTAAAATTTTCTTATAGATCAAATCTTGACATGTCAGCAGAAATGGAAAGAATCTAAAAGTTGTCTATTATGTAGTGTTGTAAGACTGAACAAGTTAATACCTGGCATTTTCCCTTCCCATTCTTCACAATGCAGAATGGATCTCGAAGTCCAGTCTGAACATGACCACTATGTACTCCACCTTTCTTTAATCCAAATTTTGGAACTATGTGGCCATCGAAGAATGGATTGGAACCATCAGAAGCCCCATAAGGTTTGTTGGAAGTAACTACAGTTACATTCATATACTCCATTTCAGCAAATTCATTTAGCCCATCATCTCTGTGAGAGTTAAGCGTGATTGAAGTTGCCACACCAGCTGTAAAGGAGTCCCACATAAAATAGCTCTGCAAACAATCAAATTGTAGCAGATTATCTTACTTGCTCCTGAAAAAGATGCAAATTAGACTCTTTTTTTTAATAAGAGATGCAAATAAGACTTTGTAACTTCTTAAGTTTGTCTGTAATCACATAATAGGAGATCAAAGATCAAAGTAAGATCATAATGACAAGCAAGAAAATTATATTTGCAAGCTAGTGCGAAAGACACACCCTTTGCATTGCTAATATGGGAGGATTTGATTAGTAAGAGGAAAAACTTTAATTCTTTTCTTGCAAGTAGAACAACTTACAGTATAGAATTGCTCGTCAAACCATGTATCACGAGTCATCTTCAATGACTGGAAGCAGTATTGTGCCTCATATGTATTCAGACTCTTCTCAAATGTGTCAAAGAAGTTCTTATTAATCGGTATAGTGTTCGTTGCATCCAGCGGAACGAGGGTGATAGGAATACCGGAATGAAAAACCTGAACGAAAAGGAATCATTGTCAAATGCAACTGCCTTTTAGCTTCAAGACACGAGATGTGTCCATCTCTTTACAGAATTGGGAAATGGTAAGGTATTGGAGAGAATCTCTATTCTTAATCTATCAAGAAAATCATTTTATACTTTTCTGAGACAGAATCATCTGCCATGACAAAGCATCCGAGGAAGGAACTGCATTACCTGATATGCAGCAAAAGGATCTCCAAACACATTGAACTCTGCATAAGGATTACTAGTATAATCAGTGAACAAATTGCCATGGTTACCACACTGCTGAGGCACACAAGATGAGCTGGCATTTTGTGGGCAACAACCAGTCGGGTTCTTTGACCTCACACCACCACCCATGACATAAATGTGCTCGATGTTTTTCTTTAAATGTGGGTTGTTCATAAGGAAGATAGCCATATTCGTATGTGCTCCTATGACAAACACAGTTATGGGGCCCTCTGATATTTTATCTATCATCACTTGCTGAGCGGTTGGCTGTTGAAGAGGAGTATACTTCCTTCTCCCCTGAATACATCACAAATTATGTTAGCCAAACGACATGAAAATCAAGAAACAAGAAGGCACAAAATAAAAGCTGGACATGAGTCTTGAATCGTAACAGAGCATACTGAACAGATTATACAAAGAAAATTCTAAGATCACATATTTAGAGGATAAATAAACATTACGAAGAAAAGCAGGAAGACGCCCCCCACCCCCGGCGGGGAACAAAAAAAAGGGGAAAGAAATTAAAATGAAAGCATTATGTGCTAAGCTTGAAGTGAGTTGATGGTATAAGATGGCCAACACAATCAATTCTAGCTGCTATAAAAACCGAAAAATGAATTGAGTACTTCAGCTAATATAGTGTACCTTAATTTCTCAGGACCGCTGTCAACTTATAGAGGCAACGAGTCCATGGAATCATTATGGGAAGTCTATCAACATGTTATAATTTATGGGGAATTGGACCAACAAGTACAAGGAACAAAGATTTCATTCCAGATGTAATTACTGTGCAAGTTCATACCTGAGGTAGGAAAGCTTTCCGGATTCCATAGTTGGCATTAATATCTAGTCGCCCTCCTTGGCCTACAGGAATAGCTTGTCTATATCTACAATACCCACCAGTTGTGATTCCCTGATATGTTAAACACAGATTAGAACCATTCACATAACAAGTAGTGTGCAATTAGATCATTAATAAGTGGACTCATTATGGCTTTTAGACTGGGATTTAGAACATTGAACTATATAGCAAGCCATTAAGTCAAAATGATCACAGAAACTTCTTCACACCTGTTCAATAATAGGAAGATACCCTCCAACATCAGGGAGAATTGTACCATCTTCTAGTATCCCACCCTCACCTCCTACTCCAACAGCAATGTCATCACGGCCCATCATGTAAAGAATGTCATAGATTTGATTCACAGCATGCCCAGCATCAGTCCATGCATTTGTGTTGATAGTGACTCCCTGTAGCATGTTTATTCAATAATCACTATCTGCTGTACCAGTCATAAACATTTCTTGGTGCGTTTAAACTTGAAATGGATTAGTTGGTTTCAGAATAAGTCATTCTACTTGCAAGCCCGTGTAAATAACACACATTTTACACCACTAACATGTCATAAATCACCTTGGAAATATAATATTTTGGAACTAAAATGTTGGACTACTGAATTTCTGGAAGGAACAGTCTACCAAGTCATAGTTCATCAACATCAAAAAGAAAGTATGAACTGCAATATCCACCAAAGCAATCTAACAAAAAAATCCAGCGTCTTCAAAACTACAGATATAATCAAGATTCTAAAGCACTCACCCGTATTGCTAGAACAAACTCAATTAGAATGCAAAATTAGAAATTAACATTAAAGTCGTTCATAAGTTTTCGATCACCATTAGAAAATGGCAGAAATTCAGTCACTTGATTTCACATCAAAAAGATTTATCATGAACTCACCTCCACCTCAAACTCTGATCTGTTTTGCTTCAGGAGGTACAAGAGAGCAAAGAAATCATCGGTATCGACATCTGTATCCAACAGAATTCGATGTGTACGCCCCTTCACAGTATACAGATTTTCTCCAACAACTCCTATGATCAATAACATTATAACCCAGAAATTCCTCTGCAGCAACATTCTCATGGCTTCAATCACAACCCAGAATCCACTTCTACAAAAAATATCGAACGTTGCTTCTTATTTCTCCAGAACAAAACACAGAGCAAAGCGTAAGGAAAGCCTAAAACATAATATCAAGCACAAGAGCATGAAGAATTAGAAAAGTTGCAGAAACTTACAGAGGTAGTTTGGAGAGGGAGACGAGGAGTTGGACGGTATTAAGTACTAGTTGAATTGAATAGGATATCCAGACCGGCAGCACGTGAGGGGGGCGCAAGAACCGCCGGCTAGGGATGAGAAAAGACAAAAGGGATGCGAAGTTTACGTCTTCATTGGCAGAACCAGCTAGATTCTTGGACTTTTGGCTTTCGAGAGAGCAGAGAGAAAGAGTACAACTCCAGTTTATGTTGATCTTTTTTTTTTTTTTCCTCCTTTTTACTGTCACTATTATTATTATTTTCTGAACTTTCTCCTCCTCCTTTATTGATTTGAAGGTAATGAAAGCAATGTCGAGAAAAAAGGTCATTTCTTCAACCGGCATACGGGTCAGAGATGATTTCTACAGATTCTAGATACAAATGCACGAAATTATTGCATTTATTTTGGGATTTTAAAGGAAAAATATTATGGTGGCTCATTAACGACTAAACATGAGGCCAAGAAAATAATATAGCTATAAATGAATTATATAAACATAATTTTATAAAAATAATTTTATAAATTAATATAATATGATGTAATTTGTCAAATTATAAAATTATTTTTATTATAAAATAGATCTAATATACTATATGAATCCACCTTAGCAGTGTTTTTTTTATTGAAATTTTCTCCCATTCATTGACTAAATTGGATGGTATTTTTTCCCATTAATAGGATGAACTAATTCAGAATGAAAAAGACACAACATAAATGTAACATTTAGTCATGTTTGGAGGGTGAAAGTGTTTTATCTTATATTATCTCATTTCATTATTAGAACTTTTTCAAATTGTTACACAAAATATAACAACTTTCAACTTTCATAAAAAACAATCTCATCTCACTATCCAAAAACTGCACTATGATATCGTATATATATTCTGATTGTGTAAAATGTAAAAACCAACATGGACATTTAAAGTTATCAATTTTGTTACATACAGTCATTTTTATGTGTTCTTTGTGCACTGCACTGATGTGGCAGACCACAGTATTACTTTATATTAAAAAAATGATACAACTAATCACATCAGTAAAATACACAAGAAATATATAAAAACAACAGCACATAGAGTTTTGTAAAGTTTTTTTTTTTCTTTTTTCAAATTAAAGAGAGAATAGGGAAGGATCTCAATGTGAATTTGTAACGTGTTAGACCTGACATTAAAGGTAGGTAGTAGCTATATCTTCGCTAATCATGCATTATCCCTTTGAAAAGCTTACTATTTTTCTTATTCTTTTTTTTTTTTTTTTTGGTAGTTCCCAACAATAATATTAGATACAGTTCTAAAATATGTAAGCCTTGTATACTTATTTTGAAAAAAAATATACAATTAAAAATTAAATTTTTTTTATATAGATCTCATATTAACTCATTTTTAATAATAATAAAAAAACGCGAGACTTGCACACCTTAAAATTATATCTAACATTACTCTTCCAAAACTTATCAGAAACTTCTTTCTCATTCAAGAATGCAACATATTCATGAGCGATTTTAAGTTATGAAATAAATATCACGAGTCTAATTTTGTATAACTTTTTTATTAAAATCTATATATATATAAATATTGTCAAGAGTCTTAAATTTTCAGGCATATAATATATAATTATTTATCAGGATTTAAAGAACTCTACATAACACTCTCCTTATCTTAACAATTTTTTTTGCAAAAAGAATATGAAATCATTTTTATATTTATTTGGGACCAGTTAATTATATTTATATAATTATATTGTTCCAAGCCCTTATATAAATATATATATATTTATATGAAATATGGTCAACATCGAGTGAAAAAAAACACAGGCACATATGCCAAGGAGTGTGGAAAATGCAACCCCTTTAAATATGCATGCAATTTGACACTGCATGGTCATGCATATTGTTATATAATATTGTGGCCACCCTGTTATCATATCAACCTCATGAGGTTTTGGCAATTTCTTCTGCATTAATTTTACTTTTAGGTCATATTTGGCAACTAACGAAGCTACAAGTGTGGGCAAATTATAATATAATCTGGCCACGTTCTGATCAGGGAATATATATCATTCTTTCTTCTAATTCAATATTATTTGTTATATCCTTCATAAAGATCTCCACCACACTAACAATATATCATGGATTCACCAGAAAATATAACACAAAATCCAACCGCCCAATATTATTCATATATATCTGCTGATCAGATGATGGAATGTGTTACTGTAAGTATTGACTTATATATATACATATATATATATGTATATATATAATATATATACTGACGTTTAATGTAGTATATATTTTATAAGGTGTTGTAAAGTTTTATATTTTCACAAAAAATAAATATGACATATCATATTTAATTAACACGGGCGCATTAGTTTTAAGTTTTTTTATTTTTGTTCTTTCTGTAGTTATATTTGTAAAGAAAAATGTTATAGATATAAAGAGATTATATAAAATAAACTTAAAAACTGATGTGAATTCATGAAATCCGTTAGATTTACTTTGTAATAAAAATGACTTTACAATCTAACATATTATATCAAGCCACATCAGTTTATGGGTTTATTTTTATATAATTTTTTTGTGATTAAAGTATTTTCCATTTGTAAATTTGTCACTGCTTAAATAATATTCTACATCACGATTTAATTCGTGAAAGAGAATAAATGTCGGTCGTTTAAAAGAATAAAACATAGATGCCTTCAACATTTTTGTCAGTATTTGCTGAATAAAATAGGTATGTGCATGATTAATTTCACCAACCAAATTATCGTAATCACGGACATGTGAATAGGGAACATGTTTTTTTTTGAATCATTAGAAATCGTATATGAATATATAGTACCGATACAGATTGATTTCAGACGCATGGATTTTTTATTACTATATTTCAGTTCAATTAAACCCAAGGCAACACAATTTTTTATAAAAAATAAAAAAATAAAAAAATAAAAAATTATATTCTCCATAGATCATGTCTAATAAAACAATTATATAATAAAATATTTTAAATTTTATAAATTAATTCTTACCATTTAGATAATGTGGATGGTATACTTTATACATTGAACTGATAATAAAATATTTTTTTTTATGAATAATGTTATACACCGAACTCTTATTCTATTGTGGTCACATTAATTAATATATAACACATTTATCATCATTAAATGATAAAGAAGTACGCAATAAATGATCATTTAATAAAAATAAATGTGTTACGTCTTATTTAATAAGATGAAAATGGGATAGTAGTATGATATATAGAATTTTTTTTTTATATATATTTCCAAAATATATATTTTAAAAAATCATATCGAAAATCGTAAAACAGAATTAGTTTGATTTGATTGCATCTTTCCAGAAAAGATGGATTCAAAATGCTGAGAATAAAGCAAACAAAAATAGGAAAAACATGTGCATACCATAAAAAAGTGAATGTACAGAGTGAGTAAAGGAGCCTTTTAATGGAAACAAATGTGAAGACGGGGAGACCGACAAAGAAGAAGAGGAGTAAAATTACCTCCTGGCCCTGGGAATAATCCGATCTCGAGGATGGTGATTGGTTACCACCGAAACTCGAAAAGTTCAATACCATTGGATACCAGATGTCCACGTGTCAGTCTTTCTGTAATTTGGATACGCATTTATTAGAAAATGATACGAAAAATAAAATAAATCTATTGTACCTGGAAACGATCAAATCAATGATATTTTGTTGGAACTTTTTTTTATCCTTTTTATTTGGTTTAATGTGCGTTCCTACGTATGAAGTATGAACATCGAATTATGGTTTTCACACGTGGATTGTCCAACGAATCACCCTTCTTTTTCAGATTTGGCGGTTGCCGTTGCGGATGCGTGGACCCTCCTCACTCTGCTCAATGTTATCTTTTTAGAGAAATTATATTTGAAGATTATTCTTTTGTACCCATATTTTAAAATATATATATAATTTACATAAAAATATAAATTTTTTTAATAGTAAATTCTATTTTTTAAAATTGAATATACGAAATTTATACAAGTAAAATTGTATTAAGCATTCTGCTATCTTTTAACATGTTTTACATCCAATAATGTTCCTCCTATAAATCTTAAAATTCATTTGGACATTGAATATTTCAAAATATTTGTGGTAAAATGGTTTGTGAATTATAGTAAAATAATTTGAATTAAGATATTTTACTAGATTTTAGAAAATGAGAGAAAAAAAATTGAATACAAGTATTATAGAATTAAAAATTAATTGAATAGAATTTCTTAATATTATTTTTGTATTGAAATATGACAAATTTGTATTATTTTTTGTGTTTTATTTTGAAAGTTTGGAAAAGTTGTAATAAATATGAATGAAATTTAAAATTAAAAAATAGTTTATATTTAAATGATGTTTAGGTAGTAAATATATGAGAATATCTGAAAATGTTTGGTTACCCAAATTAACTCTTGGATAAAATAAATAATTTAGGAATTAGAGGATTGTGAAATCACTACTTGTGCCAAAATATAAACTGATAAAAAAATAAATTTTATTATTTATATCATTAATATCCCTCGTTAAGTGAGCCCAACTCAAGAAATATCTAATTGATTGGATGAATTGTGTTAGTGAAATACATAATAATATAATAAAAATTACAATGAAATTAACATTCAAACGAAACCAGTTTGGATTGAGACACGGAAATATCGCTTTCTTTAAGGAGATTCAAACTATCTACGGTGTACAAAATCTCAAATTAACCGATGCAACAAAACTCTTCTTAACTTGACTCATCCAGGATACAATAACCCAATTGATCGTCGTATAGGCCGAACCAACTCTGCACAAGTTGTTGAGATCAAAACTCCACCAAAAGAACATCTTTTTTTAATCTAGAAATACTCTCAAAAAAATATATACTCTCTAAACTTATTTTTCTTATCTCATTTTTTGTCAAGTACATACCACCTTGTACCGAAAGACCATACAAATATATATAAACGGGACAAAGAATGACTCTGGACGTTGGACATAACGAAAAGAATTAAAGACTCCAACATAATAAAGGCTTAACGATCAAAACAAAAATTAAAGCAAACAAAAGGCCATAATCAATACAAGCCCGTTAACCAACAACGGCAAGCAAACTAAAGGGCAATAGAAAGAAAATAAATTATTAAAAATACTAACAAATTATAGATCGATTAGGATTTCAAATTCATAACCTCTGTTTATATATAATACCATGTGATATTAATTATTACTACTTGCATCAAAGACTTAAATTGATAGGAATACAGAGAATTTATTGTTTTATATGTATAATAAGGATTAAGCTATCTCAAATTCTTAGCATATTGCAAAAGATTGATATCTTGTAAAGTAAATACATATTTATTGTCACCAAGATACAATATGTAAAGAAATGATATATGCAAGTCCAAAATACACAAATTTCGCACAGGCCTTTATAAAAAAAAGTGTACCTCACCATGAAAAAGTATGAAAACTCACCTTTTTATGGACTCACATTTTTATAAAAGGCTTGTACATTTAGAGTTTATGCCTAGCATTACTTAAAAAAAAAAACACTTGCAAACAGTTGGCAAAATGACTGTAATTTAAAACTTGAAGATCTTTACTGATTAATAAACTTAAGAGATTATGATCTTGTCGAATAGTGAACAATTTATATATATTGGATCGATCATGACTTGTTTATGAATCATGCAAGTATTCCCGAGTTGAAACAATAGGAATATTTAAACTATTTTCCGGGAAAAATAAAAAGAAAAACCACGTGTATGTGACACCTGCTTGATTCCCTTGCAAATAAAGAAAATGGGAATAGACCACTAATTTGTCTTGATCAGCTAAATAATTGGATTTTTTGATTGGGAGTCGGGCATAAAAAGTTAAAATGAGTCTGTGATTACTAAAAAATTGAAAAAAAAATCCATATAAATGATATAAAGAGACTCATCTAAGTACTAAAACTAAAAGTCATTTTGTAGGTATATGATCTGTATATTTTATATGGTTTTGTGATTCATGTAAAAGTTAAAGTGCATTATTGAGGCATAAAAATCCCTAACAGAGAAATATGATCTAGATCACGTAGATGCAAGACTTTGTCTCTTGTATTAAGAGATAAGTAATGTTATATATAATTTTCGAGTAAGCAACTCTTGCATCAACTTTAGAAGAAAGTAGGATCTACCATTTAATAAATAATTTTTTAATATATGTTTTGTTGTGCAAAAACACACACACACTAACGATGTCAACCAAAGTAAACAAGCACACGATCAAGCAAATACTCGACACACAATTTACGTGGTTCAGCAACTTGCTTACATTTATAGAGCTGTAAAAATCTTATTAATCATAAGAGATTACAATCATTCAATCTTAACTCAATCTCTATATGACTTTTGCTTTCTCACACAATATGCACTAACTTGATTATTGTTCTCACTGGAAGATATGCTGAAAATCATACATCATAAGTCAAATATTATATATTTATATAGTAAACAGCACTAGAAACCCTAATTCTAACAAAAATATGTCAATCGCTCGAGCGACGTGTCCAGCGCACTTCGAGTAAACAATCAATCAACATTGACTCAAGTGGAGTGTCGAACGTGGCTTGAGCGAACGCTAGGGTTCGTGTCTCACGCAAGCCCACTGTCGCACGAGACTCGAGCAAACTCATAGGTTGAGTTTCATCTCATTATCGAGTGCACATTGAGCGAATTCACGGATTGAGCTTTGCTCGAGTGCTAGGTCAAACGACAGTCAAGCGAATTCACTGTTTCTCGATTTTCTATTCCAAAATTAGTCTCCACCTCAACAAGTTTTAGATTTATCTACTTTTTTTAAAAATAATACGCATGACCTGTGAGGGCTAATGAGAATTGATATGCGAGAAAATTCTTTTCAAAATCCCAAAGAAATTAAAATTTCAATTATACTTAAATCAACATAATTAGATATGAGAAATACTACTTATCATCTTCACACCACATATATTATTTTCACATTCTTACTACTCATTTAAGTTCAGATGATTTATATCATGCAAGAGGCAAGGGTTAATCAATAAAATTAGGTCTAGAGGCCTATTTAAAATTTAAATGGGTGTCCCACCAAGTCAAGATCTTGTTTCCCAACCATTGAATGAGCATTGGCTTTTGTAGATTGAGACCCTCACATTTGCTTTCCCCTTTTTAATGGTGGGGGATAAGAACAATAAATATAAAAAATAAATAAATAAAAGTTAATGCTTAAACGCATTGGATAAGAAAAACATTCAAAAAGCGAGGGAATTGTAATATTTAATGGCAAAGCACCGAAGCAAAAGGAATTCCGAATTCGAAAACTTTCTCAAGTAATATAATAATACTAAGAGAATTAGAATATATATTTATTTATATATATATTAATAGTTTTAGTTTTTCGAGATTGGTGTTGATCAGTAAAAGGAGCTTTCCTTTTTCTGGCAGTCAAAGCTCACCGTTTCTTGTGCTGATGGGGTGTTTGGATCACCCTTAATGATGAGTCCGTTGAGCCATTATTTCATTCATTGACCAATGCTTTTTTGATTTTCCCTTAAATTATTCTCTTGAATTGACACGTTATTCTTCCGTTTTACACGTCAGAAATTAAAAACACAAAAAAAAAAAAAAAA